>CABFVX010001631.1:3301-66758 GCA_902151425.1 Timema shepardi | reverse complement strand
CTCTGCTAAGATATACCTAGCGAATGTAAGCCATAATTCCTTTGCCAGGATATACCTAGCGACTGTAAGCCATCGCTGCTCTGGCAGAATATACCTAACGAATGTAAGCCATCGCTGCTCTAGCAGGATATACATAGCGAATTTACGCCATCAGTCCTCTGATAAGATATACCTAGCGAATGTAAGCCATAATTCCTTTGCCAGGATATACCTAGTGAATGTAAGCCATCACTCCTCTGCTAAGATATACCTAGTGAATGTAAGCCATAATTCCTTTGCCAGGATATACCTAGTGAATGTAAGCCATCACTCCTCTGCTAAGATATACCTAGCGAATGTAAGCCATAATTCCTTTGCTAGGATATACCTAGTGAATGTAAGCCATCACTCCTTTGCTAAGATATACCTTGCGAATGTAAGCCATAATTCCTTTGCCAGGATATACCTAGTGAATGTAAGCCATCACTCCTCTGCCAGGATTTACCTAAGGATCGTAAGCCATCACTGCTCTGGCAGGATATACAAAGCGAATTTACGCCATCACTCCTCTAGCAGGATATGCCTAACGATTGTAAGCCATCACTGCTCTGGCAGGATATACCTAGCGAATGTAAGCCATCACCTACATTGTCCCTGTTGTTAACCCATGCTCACTCCATGCTGATGCAGGTGCACATTTGCTAAACTACTTCCTTACTCCATTGCACTTAAATCACCTCTTAATAAATATGGTAGCTAAATTATTATTTTTTAATGCAGGTTGTGTAGCACACGTTTAAGTGTTTAAATCTAGAAGACACTTGTTTGATTCCGGGGGCGCTAGAAAATAAAATTTCTATTTGTAGATGGAAACGTCCTTCTATCTGAATAGTGAATATCTAGGTTATACTTCTAAATGTGAAGTACAGATCACGTTGTTACCTAAGTTAGGTTGTGTGTTTAAAAAGTTTACATTAAATACATGAATATAAATAAGCTTGTGACATTTTTGACCAATTCACTGTTGCTATATAAACTAAAAAAATAGTCACCCAGAATCAGCAATGCATAGTTTTTTCCCCTTATTCCAATTTCTTTTTTTACGATGGGCTGTGAGGTATAATATTCTTTTTTTCCCTCTTCTGTGGTCCGAAGTTGTTTTTTCTTTGTTCGTACTGACGCAAACTTTTTTTTTAGCTTGCACTTACTAAAATTTGGTCACAAAGTATGTATTTTTCAATAAAAAGCGCCACGAACTGCAAGATTCTTCCGAAGGTGATGAGGCGAGTGGAAGTCTGCCATTCTTACACTTCTCCTACCCCCTCTTACGTTCAGAGCAAAGTTTGGCCGGTCCTTTGACGAGTGATGGCGTTAGTGTACAGGGAAATGATACCAGTTGCTACCGCTCAGGTTTATAATAATACCAATAAATTTTGTGTTGTGACCCCTTCCCCCCTAATAAATTATATAATTCATATCTCCATTCTATGTCTCTATACCATTGTCCTTTCATTTCCCTAGGATCTAGGTCTTTAACGATCAACTCAAATACCCCTTATTTTGACTTTTCTAAGGGAAACATTTCATATTTTAAACTATGTTTACATATCTCTCTTATGTATAGAAACATAGAATAGGGGTTTTTATGCATTCCAGTGAAGACCAAACTTCAATACTACTAATAGCTTTATCAAAATTGTGATAGAGCTGAACACTTGAGTGACACTGTCTTGGCTCCCCTATGCAGGGCTCTTAAAGGGGATACATTAGAATTGCAAATACATTACTATTATGGCATATCTAGGAGCGACATAACAATTAAAATAAACCAATTCAGGAGACATAACTTGGTGACTATGATTCTCTTTGACAAGATTCCCTTATGCTTTAAAAAATAAAGTTTTCCTTGAAAAATGTTATGTATAGTTTGCTAAGTCAGAGTTTTCTTTAGAAAATGTTTTATAATCGGCTGAGAAAATTGTCTTAAGTTAGCTAAGGTCAACATTTATTTGGAAAATTGTTTGGAGACAGGTGGTAGTAGCGCGATTAAGTGAATATTCACCTCAGAAAATCCTTTAAAGTTGATTGGTTCAAATATTCCTCGGAGAAATGCTTTATTAGAGTCCAGCAAGTTCGAATATACCTCGAAAAATTGTTTAGAGTCGGGTGGTAGCAAGAGAAGCTTCCATTTTCTTCTAGGTTCAAATTCCACCCAGAAAATACTAAAGAGTTGGGTAAGTACGAATTTAATTGTCTACCGTAGTGGTTCCTAAAAGGTGGTCCATGGACCCTCGGTGGTTCACGACAACCACCAAAATTTAACAAACTAAAAAGTTAAATAATAATTAAACAACAGTAGGCCTATTCTTAATCAATTAAAAGCTTCCCCTCCACCTGACCCACCTGCTCAGTGCTTATTGCGTATCCCAAAGGCACTTCCCTTCCTCCTTACACACCTGCGCAGTGCTTACTACGCGTCCCAAGGGCAATGTTCTGTTCTAGGACCGACCAGTCAAGTCATCACGCCACTCATCATATTGCACTGCTAGTCGTCAGACATTGCAAAGTTATTCACATTGATTTGTTACGTTTTATTATTTTCGTGTGATTGTTTTTAATCGTGGAGCGTTGGCTTAAAGGTGATGGTTAAAAGAGGTTTACTTATCTCACTAATACTAGACTCAAATGAATAAATTTGAACCTTTTCATAACTAATAAATTTTCATGTAGGCCTAACTAACCTTTTATGTGTTAACTATTACGATAATATTCTTTAGTCTATTTCTACACCTAGAGTTAGTGTACATATAAAAGTATGTAAGAACACATTTGACTCGGATTTACTGTGCCAAATTCACAGTTTTGTAGCTTTTCTAACATGAATTATTAATTTGGGGAGGTGGGGGAAAGGGTTTCTATTTTCTATACGTAAAATAGATTAGATTCGAATGATTAGAAAAACGGGGGGAAGGGGAGGGGGAGTCCGCCAATCTCCAAAAGCCTCTTGGGGGATCCTTTAATGGTTTCGTAAATAAGCGTGGTCAAAGTCAATAATTTTTGTATTTTCTCGGTTTTTATTTTATTTTTTAATCACCCAAAAATATATAAATTATATACCCGCCTCATTGACGTAGTTGGCTAACGCGCTTGTCGTGTTGAGCTCGACTGCTGAGGACGGGGAGATCGAGTCTCGAATCTCGGTCGGGTGAACTGGGGGTGGTTTTTCCTAAATGGTTTTCCACTCTCCCTCCACGCAAATGTGGGTTCACTTCCTCTAATTCAACCTTCCCAATTCCTAATCCATTAGAGTAAATAGTACTTAAAGCGTATAACCCAAACGGGTAGTAAGACGTGGTGCTAAATATTATTACTATTATATAAATTTATAAAAATAAAGTATTATTAAGCTAGAGATTTTGATGTACAAAACTAGCCAAAACCGAAGTTCGTATCACAAATAAGAAAAAATAGATAGTCATTTAAAGTTTTTAGAGCAAAATCTCATACCCGCCATCTTTGTCGGCCGATTTGGAAGGAATCAAGCGCGGAATTTCCGGGAAATTTCTGAATATTATCAAGGCTGTTGAGTAGAACAATCGTGCAAAAATTCATATTTTTGTCTTTAATTCCCAGGTTTGGTGTTTTATTGGTCTAAAATGACTACTATAAAGTCAGCTAAGTTTAAATCTACCATGTAAATGGACTATGGTCAGGTTATAGGCTGAACTTTACGTAGAAAATGGTCTAAAGTTGACTAAAGTCCTCGGAAATTAGGCTATAGTTAAACTGTGGGTATCGGTTGGATGGATACTGTAATAAAGAGAGTTTGAAAACCCGACCTTCAGGGTTATTGTGATCGATCGGGAAGTTTTGACGGCTCTAATGTCACCAACTACCTACACCTTTGCGACATACGTTGGCGAATGGAAGTAGGCTTAATGTAAAGGGCATGACCTGAATGTAGAATGGAGGAAAATAATATAGAATGTAAGTGTAGTATAAAAGGGGGTCAGGAGGTAAGGCTCTGAGACGTCGAGATGCGCATCTCTAAACTATCGGTGGTATTATTCGAGCAGCTAAGTATGCAAAATAATGTTTAACTCAGTTCAGAAAGATACATATGATAGTTTAAATATATCTTTCTAGTATCCTATTTACGTCAAATAATTTTAGATTTTGTTTGAATTATTTTAATTGATTTTAGACCTTTATTAAGTAACAAACCACGAACGTTCAAGTTTATATTTATGTCTCTCTAATTCATACAGAGCTATAAACAATTTTTGATTGCTCGAACATGTTTATTACTAACTTTATTATATTATTAATACAATCCTGTTTTTAAAACTCTTTCGTTAGCCAAATTTAAAACAGTATTTTATTTTATGAACGATCTTATTTTATAATATTTTATAAAAATCTTTATAGATTAAATTTCATTTAATTAAAAACGTTTATTTGAAAAAGATCAATTCATCGATTAACTCTACTTATTTTTTGATTAAATAAAACCAGAGCTCTCGGGTTTTGGGTTTCTTTTGTAGTGATTATAAATTTTTAAAAAGATTTTTTTGGGTTATATGGAATAATATATTGCTCCTGCATCGATGGGCATGCAGACTTAATGTCGGCAATGTCAAGACTGCTTTATAATAGATCGGGATTCCTTACCTGGCCCCGGATGATTTTCTCGTGCAAGAAATTATTTTTAAAAGCGAGTTAGGTAAAAAAAACTCGTTCTAGTCACTAAACGAATCCTTTATATTGTGATGGAGGCGGATGCGAGAAAAACCCAGAGTTTTTAGCAGTTTTTATGGCAACACATTTTTGTATCCAAAATAAATAAAGTATCGCTCCAGTACAAACAAAGAATTTAATTTTCTTCACATGATATTCTAAACAGTTCTTGTCTCTTTAATATCTGTCGAGTGTCCTAGAATTTAATGACAACTTTTTCTCTTCATTTAAAAAGTTTGTCATCTAATGCCTCTATGCTCATGACAATGTGAAGAAAGTTAAACTGTGGTTGGACCGGAGAAACATTTTATTTATTTTAGCCAAAAAACTATTTTGCCATAAAAATTGCAAAAACACTCAACTTTTCTCCCGTCTCCTTTCATTTCACCTTAAGAAAAGTTTATGGTTTGTCTTATATGCTTTAAAGAAGTTACGTATAGCAGGACATTAGTAGGAAGAACACTACCGTATTTGATAGCTATAAAAGTTACTAAAGACAATTTTAATTTATTCATACATCAAGTCATATTATAAGCTACAGCCATCAGACTTGGTAGATACTAGCAATACCTATAAAATTATTGTAATAATGTAGTAAAGTGTTAGCAATGTTGACCAGCAAACAATATGTCTATTTTCTAAATTGCTATTCCTATCAAAATTTTACTATAGCAATGTAAAGAAGTATTATTTCAATTTCTTTTTAAAACAAGCTGGGGCTTTTAAAATATCCACTCTGATGACTAAAGATACCGTAATGTTAAAAATAGCTCTCTTTTTAAATTAAATAATATTTTATTTGAATACTCTTCCCAGCAACGAAAAGACAAGTTATAATTTTCTTTTAAATATGTTTATATTAATTTGGTTGATAGTATTTATTAATGGGTATACCGATTTGAGTTTATACAGTTGTACAAGATTGATTTGACCATGCAGACTAAGGTGTCGGCGACGATTAAGATGAGGTTTTGAATCTCAGACTTTACCAAATGCTTCATTGTGTGATTTTTCCCTTTATCTTAGAAGCTCGATATATAGTATAAAAATGTATAGAGAATGTTCACTCTCAACAGATACAGTTCAAACTGAATTCTTCTTTACCTCATACTTTTAAAATACATGACGTAGATCTTCTCAAGATAACATTTATCTGTATTTGTCGGAAAATTGTGTGTATTACTTTAATGAAATAGAATTAGAGGCTATGCCAGAGGTTCTCAAATTGTACGTCACGACGCCCTGGGGCGTCACCGCTCTTGGTCTGGGGCGTCGCAGCTATAAGGAAAAAACTAAAACTTATAATGTATAGTTAGTGAAACATGCAAATTTTCAATACGTGCACTTGTACATATTTTAAAGAATGTAATAAATCAGAAAACATTCCCTTCATATGAGCTATAGATTCTAAGGCTTCTTGAAAACTTAGCGACTCAGACTACCCAGAATTGAGTTAGAAAAACGTGAGAGTAATTCTCACTTTTACCACACCCTGCCTTTGCGAGGCAAGATTTTCAGCCCTGGTGGTAATAATATCCAGATATAAAAATAAAGTTAACGTTGAGAAAGAAATCCACGTAGCTGTATCAAACAGTGTCCCTAGATTCGATATTTTGTGTGATGAGAAACAAGCTAGCCCATCTCATTAAGAAGCAAATACTCCTGTTAGGTAGTTTCCAAAATTACTGTAAAAATGTAAGAGCCAAATTAAGAGTGTTACCACCGCTGCTGTTTGTATAAAGAATCACATACCACGTCCAATGTTTTTGTTCTTCCAGGACAGGTTTCAGGTAAGAATGTATCTCATTTTAAAATGTTAATGAAAAAGTGAGACTGAAATTATAAAATACAGGATGAGATATTTCGCCATTATGAACAAACTGTGCACATGAGATCATGTACAACGAAAATATGTCTACTCTAATTATTCCTTCGTATTCAGTTATGTAATTTTGTTCTAATTTTGAATGTTTACATTTAAAAGAAAACAAGATAGTAATGTGAATGACGATTTTCTTTTAAAAATACCACCAAATCGAATTTGGGCGATTTAAAAAAACATTGGGTACAGGAGCATTGCACGGAAGATTTGACATATGAAGGGTGGCGCGGTCTCAAAATTTTTGGGAGCCCCTGGTCCATGCCCTTGTATTCTACCCTGCACAGAAACGTTCATGTGTAAAAAAAAATCCATATATGTAAGACCAGTTGACTTGATCAGGTCATACCAGAGGGTGAAGGGGAGGGGGGCAGCAGGGCCTCTCACATTCTCGAGGGGCCTCAAATTGTATTATGATACGGATTGTAATGAGATTTTTGACCCACGATACTGCGTCAATTTTGTTGATATGGGATTAATATTGTGATATTGCCCTGTGATTGAGCACTGATTACAATGATATAGGGTTTTTATTGAGATGCTGATGCTTGTATGCGTTACTGCGCACTTGTATATGGTGATGTGATCTGATTATATATAATACTTATAATTATGAAATGAGCAAGACTTTTTTGTTGCACACGATTTATTTATATTATTACACCTTCGGCACTGAAGATATGATATAAAATGACAAAGTTTATGTTAAGTTACGGATTGTTTTTGTGTAATATTTATTACACGTTCCACGTTCTGAGTAATGTGTGCTGTGTAGATTTATGTTACTGCTTCACTGTATTACTGGCACTGTTAAATACTGTCTTACTGCTTCACTGTATAACCAGCACTGTTTTAACGAGCCGCGTGATAAATCCTGAATACTGTGTAGTTTTATGTTACTGCTACCTAATATATTACCGGCATTGTTTTAACGGGCCACGTGATGAATCAAACTGTGCTACCTACTCCTTGCCTCTTGGACCCCTTGTCACCAGTGTCAAAACTAACTAATGGGGAAAACTCCTGGTGAGCTGATGTTGTGAAGGCTGGCTTCCTATTGGGTAGAGGGAGCCAGCACGTCACATGCTCTTTCTAAATACAACGGAGTTGATCTTTGAAAGAAAAATAAGTTTATGGTGTAATATATTGAAATTACTTCTGAAAAGTGCATGACTATCCATCGATGAAGTATTAAAAGGATATTTTACATACAGTACTGTAAAGAAAAATGCACTTCATCCATAACTTTTTTTATATATGAGAGGGGTCCAAAACAGTGTAATTACAATTTACACGTTTGATGCTAGCTCTTAATTTGGTTATAGTTATAAATACAAACTATAATGATAAACAATCGATTCTCCTTGAGCATAACCCTAGGTTCATTTTCTCTAGCAAAGGAAACCACACATTATTAAACCTTGTATGTGTCTACTGTGCCGAATCATGTAAGGAAGCAGTCAATTAAGGTGGGTGTCCCTGTTATGGCCATGCTAAGGTTTGAGAATGTTTCCCCTCGCCATTTAAAAAAAATCATAACCAACTTTATGTTTAATCGTTCTCTGGCGAATGGACTTTCATAAAAAAAATTGCATTCCCCATAAAAATAGTTTTACTGGTCCAAAAAAATGAAATTCCAAAAGCCAACCTAGTGGCCATATCAGGAACATGTGTACATGATATGGCCACCCCTTGTTTCGTGTTCTACAAATCGTGATTTTCTTTCAGTTTCATAGTGCAGTTCTGCTAAAATTAAATAATTTTTATGTAAAATGAATAAACAAGATACTAAATAATTATTTTTAGTATTCAAAAGTGGTTTAAAAATAGGGTTTTCCATGAAAAATGAAGTTGTTTAAACAATTGACATTTACGCTTTATTTAAAATACAAAAATGTAAAATCATTCAAGAGAAGAATATAAGATAAAAATGAGATTATTTAAACAAATTACTGGTCGCAATTGGGACAAATAAAAATGTCTTTGTCAGCAGCAGTGAGGCCAACACACTCTTCATGGTAGAAATTCCCACTATTCACACCACTCACTGCCTTGGACATGTCTTCTTCAGTCCATAATCCCCTCTTCTTAACGTTATCAGACATTATTTTATATCTGAAACAAAAAACAAGGGTTTTTATTGAGTAATTTTGTCAGCAGAAAAAATAAATTTTAAATCAACTTGATATGGCCATGGTGCACCTGATATGGCCATCTGGGTGGCCATATCAGGAGCAGGTCAGCTTTCACGAAAATTGTTTGATTATGAAAAACTCGTAAAATATACGCCATCAAAGAACACATCAATCGAAAGAGCATTTAAAAATGAATATAGTACGATGGTTTTCATTAAAATAGTTTTTGAAACACATGCATAAAACTAAGGAGACTTACCAGAGAAAAACAAGAAGAGGTCCCACGAAAAACACAAAAAAGGCAACTGACGACATATTGCTCAACCTGGCTGGACGGAAAATGATCACGTGACACACTACTAGGATGCTCCCTCACTGGATGCTGATGCCATATAACGGATTTTTTGGTTAGCTAAGTCACAATAGGGGGATGGCCATAACACGGGCACCCACCTTACTTTGGAATAATAAAACATATGGACAATTTATTCAGAAGCATCCCTCAAAGTTATGAATTCTTTAAGCAACATATTCCTGTCTCACTCCATGGGATATAAAAATCCAAATGGTCTGCAAGGATTGACGCAATAAGACTAATTGCACATCATATGGGAGAAGTGAGAAAGGCTTTTGTAGGTGAACCGGAATATCTCAATCTCACCATACAGTCTCGAATTGAACTTACTTATATTCAGAAATACATGTCAACATTTTAATTTTTTGTAATGACATCCCTGTGGGTTAAGTTACTTACAATGCTCCACTAGACTAATCTCGTGATTGAAGCACGTAATGATAGACTTGATGTTGAGAGGGGTAGCAGTGAAAGCCTCATTGATGACATTCTGAGAAACACAGATATAACCCAAACTCTTAATACAATTAGCAATCAATTATATAAGCTATATCACAGTATTATATAATCAATTATTAAATAGGCTTTATTTATTGTTGGCTATATTTTTCTAAAGGTGTTGTGGGTATTGAGGTAAAGTTAGGTTTGAGGTTTTGGGCTGGAGTGGCACGCCAAGGATTCTTAGCGCAAATAGTGACACGCCAGGTAAAAAGGTTGGCCACCCCTTGTCTAGCTGATGATGAATTACTAATTGTATATACATGTTCATATCTGACAATATGTTTTTTCACCAGAAGTAAATTTTAATTATACATTTTGACTTGTAATTTCACTTAATCTTTTACCAATTTAGCAACTGTTTATTACATAAATTTAATTTTATATATATATATTTCTAGAGCAAGCTATCTAAGTCTTAACTTTTAATTATAACCACTCCTTACTTTTAACTATTTTTAGAATGTTTTCTAAAATGTTGTATTTTAAAAGCTTACAATGCACATCAGTACAATATTCTCTTGTTTATAAACTGTCATAGGAAGTAATATTATCTGAATTTTTTATTTAATAAAATATTACCACGCTTCTAGATATTTTCTTTAAAATTAAATTTTGTATTTGCTTTTGATAGTTTTTCCCTTCTAGATAACACTATTTCAAACACTTTTGTGTAGTCAATTTCCCATTATTTTTTATACATAACAAACTATGTTATTATATAATAAAAAATATTAAATCGGTGCTGAAATCGCTCATTAAGTTGAATCTGAGATATTCAATTATTTGCTCTCAATGATTGAGCAGTAAGTAGGCCTATATTTGAACAATCATGCCCCAGGTAGGAGCTGCAATAGTTATGTTTAAAACGCACAGAAGTATATAGTTAACCTTGCTAGAAGCCGCTTCCGTTGCCTCAAGGTCTAACGCGCTACTTTTGTATTAGATTAGACTACCAAAACGGGGATATTGGGGTTCGATCCCGTTCAGGTACACTGAAGGTTTTTTCCCCAAATGGTTTTCCACTCTAGCTTCACGCTGGTGCAGGCGCATTTACTCTCAATTAAGCCTTGATAATCCCTAACCCATTAGTGTAACTAGTACACAGGCATTAAACCTGCGCGGGTAGTAAGATGCGGTGCTAGAAAAAAAATTGTTAAAGTTCCGTAGTCTCAGGTGCGAGGAAATGTTTTTCATTAGCCTCAATGGCATTCCAAGTACATTTAGGTATTATAATTATAATTCTATCAAATTTGTTCGATGAACGATGAAAGGCGTGAGTGATGAGAAATTTGCTCGTTATGTTGTCAGGTAGCCAACTTAAAGTGTAAAACAAACCCACGCGATATCACTGATTTGACTTTCTCTTACATACAAGCCATAAAGAAAATATCATGATACTACTCACATCTGCACTGTCTACTTTAAAGTACATATAATTGCGCCACATAATTTATTTTGAAAATAGGAGCTTTAAAACTTTAAAATCATTAAAACATCAAACCTCATCATAATTATTATCTTAGATATGTTGCAATGTTGTTAAAACATGAGTTTATTTGCTTGTAACCATTTATTTTGAAATTACAATTGCGATATTTCACGTTAAACGTTTAATTTCATCTTTTGATGATTTTATTGATAAAACTTGAAGTATGATGTTTTTAATTCCTTAGGAACATAACTCAATAACATAACATAACATAACACAACTCAATTTTGACATAATCCATCATAATATGTTGAAATAACTAGGGATGTGCGAGTAGGCCTACTCGAAAATTCGAGTTCGAGTCGCGTTTCAATAGCTGCTCGAACTCGACTAGGTAATTTCTACAGAAATCGAAAAAATTGGGTGCCCGTAATTTTGTGTATTTTTCTCGAAAATTCCTAGTTTGATCATTTTTATTTAATTTTAAGTTATAATTTCGTATCAAAAAATAGAGTTCTTATTTCCCCTTGTCTAATTAAAGGAAAATTGTACTTTTATAGTAAATTTATCTAAAGCTCTAATTTATGTGATTATTTATACCTTTTATCACAAAAATATTTAGTTCCAAAATATATGTTTGTACTTAATTACTATGGTTTATGCTTGGACATGTTAGAGAAATTCCCCTTAAAATGTCTTGTAAAAATCATGCTCTATATTATTCTAGCTCGAAAAAACTAGTTTTCATTCAAACTCGACTCGATCTTGACTCGAAGTTAGGAATGACTACTCATACACCCCTAAAAATAACAACTCCTTCTTAAATAAAGCAGAATTTATAAACATCTGCGATGCCTCTGACCTCCCGGGGAAGCGGCCCCTTAAGGGTGGGGATGTAAGGAATGTGCGAAAAAGCCAGTGTTTTGGCAGTAAAATAGCAAAACCTTTTTTTTACAAAATAAACAAAATATTGGTTAAGTATAATTTACTTCACATGTCAATACTTAATGAATATCTGTCATAAGCATAGTGGCATTGGATGAAAAACTTTTAAATTAAGAGAAATAGTTTTAATTAAATTTCAGGACAACCTTGACAGATATTCAAACACTGTTGAGGTCACCACATGAAGAGAATTAAACTCTATGTTTATACTGAAGCAAAATTTTATTTCTTTTTACCAGAAAAGTTTTGATATAAAAACTGCAAAAACACTGATATCTTCTCGCGTCCCGTACATCCCCACAATAGGGATTTGAGCCGAATAGCTCCACTAGAATGTATTAAGGACTCGTATTACACGCGTAACCATAAAGAACGCAATGAATCACCCGTATAAATACTTTATTCCAGCAAAAATTTGACCTTTTTCGTGCGAAAACATTTTTAACAATCGAGAAGACTTTAATCAACGACCTCCTAATTAATAATCCCCTTCCCCCCCCTCCCCCCACGATGTGGTTAATCATATCTGTCTGTCTAAACACGGTCAATAAAATGATACAGAATCAAATCCAAAACAATGAAACATTCAAACAAAACAGAAGAGAATATCTGCAAATAGATGATACAACAATAGCATCCAGTGGAAATAAGAATCTGTCTGACGCATCGGTCTTTTCTGCATTATATTGGGCCGCGTGTTGTGATGTAAGTATTATGTCCCTTGAAGGATTCTTCCAATCTGGGCTAATGTGTGTGTATGTGTGTGTGTGTGTGAGAGAGAGATTGAGTGTGTTGATAACATTGGCTCTCAAGAACAGACCATATTTATAGACATGCGATGAAGCTGACGAATTCATGTGGGAAGGTTTATGTTGTGAATCATTTCCTGTTTGGTTTTGTAAAGGTTCTTCGAATGATTATGTATTTTCCCCTTTCCCTTTTCTTATTGTTATTGTAAGAGTTAGAACAAAGCAAAATAGCTTTTTGTGTGTGTGAGAGCTAGTATTTAAAGTTGATGTATTAGAACGGTTATTTTATTTGATTGGTTGTTGACAACTAATCAGCCTTCCTATCCTTTTGTTTGGTATTTCATTTAGGTTTTCTATGAGGGGATTTGCTTAGTACAGTTGAAAATTGTCACCACGAGTGGGTGATTAAAAAGATCTTCTGGTTGTTTATGGAATCAAGTGGTAAGGGTGGCAGTGGCCCCAGTAGATATTTGAGGGGGTAGGGTGGGAATAGCTCAACAAAGATGTTTCCAGAAGCTTGAACAGGACTTTCATGCTATTTTGACCAATTTTTAAGGAAGTGAATATTATAGCGTTTTCAATACCTATTATTTTAACATGTTAGAAATAGTTTTATTGTTTAAGAAAAAAAATTAATGATTGTAAAATACGAAATCAATACAAATATACTAAAACTTACATCAATAATGATGATACAACTTAAGACAGCTTTTTATTTTAAAATATACTACAAACTAGGAAATATCAAAGTAAATAGACTTAAAATTATATATTTAAATACAGTATAATTTTTCATTTCAAATATGTTTTATATATTCTAATAACTTAGATACCATATGCATGGATAGAAACGGGCTGAAAAGGAATGTACTATTCAAAGAAAACTAACTTTTAACAAATTATTGGAGCCAGCATCACTTTATAAAATCAAGACAGTAATAAGTGAAACAATTTAATCTACAAACTCTACATTATTTCTGTATCGCACTTTTAATATGCCTTTGTTTTTCACGGCGCATAAAAAAAAGGTAGAATAGGTGGTTTGGAAAAGGCAAACATTTTTTTTGCAGTTAGCATCGAAAAAATAAAATATTTCATTATTTAATTTGAATCAGCACAACCTGTCAAAAATGACATCTGTGACATATTTTTAGAAAAAATTTGTGTCACTAACCGTAATTCCCAGGCCTACTTTGACAGCACTTAAATATTTATAATAAATAGTTTTAAGAAATACAATTTACAATTTACTTTAACTGAATTGATCGTGTTTAGTTTTGTGAAAAAGGTTGAAATTCATAGTAAAATTATTGGAAAATATGTAATAATTAAACTCCTTTGTCAAAAATAAAAAGCAAATAGATTAGTTGTATCAAATAATAATTAAAATTAGAAAAAAGCGGTACCGTCATTTTATTTAGAATTATAGGCCTTCCATAAAATTCTCCAAATTATGTTGAAAATGTAAATTAATTTACTAAAAACCCATACAATATTTCGAAAAATGTTAACCCATAAACCATAATAAAATCTGAGGCGTTTGGGTTTGCACACCAAAGATCTAGAGTCAGTTTTTCACTATTATTTTAAGCTAGGGCGTTGCGTGAAGTGTTTGGTTACTTAAATGTATGATAAATCGTTCTTTGTTTTGGTACAAACACGTAATATTACAAAGTATCCAGCGCTTTCCCCAAATAACATAAACACAGAACACTCTTTAAATGATTGGTTAAAAAAAATACCCTGGTACTGGAATAAACCAGAATAGTTCAGTTGTAGATCATTTACGGTAAAATCCAAGGGTAATTAACGTGCACATTCTGAAATGATTAATCAGCACACTACTTATTTACCAACTTATATCTAGAACCAACACGGTCATGCCAGGAATCGGACCCGGGACCTTAAGGTTAGTAGGCAGACTCGCTACCGACTGAGATAAGGTGTCGGACAATATGTTGGCAATAAATAACCTCCAGAAGAATATTTATACAACTTTATTTACTGTCAATAAATTTAACGCTCTTGAAGTCTGCCCCTCACTTTTAAAAATCCATATGTTTATGGCTGCAATTTTTCTTTATTTCAGCATCGCGTCTCACTAGCTGTCCAGGTTAAACACATAACATGTACTATTACTTTAGTTGGGTAGGGACGAGGAAGGATGATAATCTACCCTCCTTGGTGTGGCAGTAGAGTGGGAAACTATTAGGATAAAAACTGCTTTCGTGAGACCCAACTTGGATTCGAACCCCCGCTCTCCCTTAAGTGGGTTACCATTTTTTGTTTCATAGATTATTAGAGCTTGTTTCATATCGGTAGGTTTACAAATTAAAATATTCACATGGGGAAGGGGGAAGCAGTCGACTTCATGGTACCCTCATTCCACCACCAACTTGAAAGATTTTTTTTTTAATTTGGTTGAAAAGGTGTTTGCACTAAAGCTCTCAAAGGAAAGGTGTCTACTCTCAACCATAATGCCAGTGCTTGTAGGGACCATTCCCTCGTATCACACCACACGCCACTCCTTTTAAATATATTGTGTGAGTGGCAGTTCTAAATTATATGAGCATGGAGAATTTATTCTCAAACCTACGTGCTCTTCAGATATTAAAAATTTGTAATCTTAAGTTTTTTTTATGTAACCTTTTAGTAATTTTTTGGACGAGGTGTTTACACATCTAATTGAGACTTTAGAGCTTGAGATTTAAATTTCACAAATCTCAGCTGAGTGCATTGATGTTTGATTGTTTACATTGATGTTTACAATTTTTTTTCCCCCCGGAAGATGCGGTGCATTTTATCCTAAACTAAGGTAATTGAAAATTATATCAGTGTTTGCAATCTTAATGACTTTGGCCCTATAATTTTGCGAACTTTCACTCTAAGATAAATTCTTTGGAGTAACGGCTGTTTAAATATAATACTAACCCGGCTACTTCCTCATAAAACAAAGTTAAACATAAATCAATGCTCATATTTAGGGAGGCAGTTTAATCAACCGTAAAATCAGTGTTTGATACATACTAAATAAGTCATTTGTTCTCAGACATTAAATATGCATACAATAAAATATACAAGTAGGCTATAGGCTTAATTTATCATAATAATTTTTAGCTGAAATTTAAACAATATCAAACATATTTTTCAAACCACAACAATTAATTTTATTTTTTAAATATGCAGGTTTTCAATATTCACAAAGTAGATAAATAAGGCCTGAAAATGATGTCAATTTAAATATTTAGGTACAAAGTTATTAGGCCAGATTTTGTTATTGCTTTCTCTGACCTTATATCTCCCAATTTTTTAAAACTAATTAAAATCATAAAAACCTGATATAATAACAATTAATATTCTTGGGGTTTGTTGTCAACAATCAACTAATAGTTTTGATGGTGGAATACACAAAAAATATGTTGAAATAGTGGACCGTTGATAGTAACCCTAAAATAGAAATTTGATCAAAATTACCTGCAATTGTTTCAAAAAAACGCAACTCGCTGAAAACCTTTTGAAATACAACTAATCACGGGTGGATTGTTAAAGGCTCGTCTACATAGAGTCGCACCCGCTTGTCGGGAGTCAGAGTAGTAACATGCCGGTTTTCGTGTCGTATTGTAGTTCCCAAACTACAAAACGGACTGTCTACAATGAAATGACGTAGCATGTAATTTCAACCAAAAGGAATAAAGAAAACATAAGCAGTCAACCAATAATAAATATACCAGACTGTCACCGTTTGTACAATTATATAGATAGAACTTTTTTTTTAATATAACGATTATTTTCTGTCGTAAAAAGAAGGATAAATTATTATTGACAGACTCGATAAGTATATCGTCGAGATCCATTTTACACTAGTGTTTGACGAGCCAAGTCAACAAAAAATGAGGCGAAGAGCATAGATACACCAGCATGGACTATGAATTAATTATCAAAGTTATTATATTAATATTTTCAAATAATTAAATTATATATGTTAAAACAACAATTGTTTTTAAATTTAAAAATGCAGTATATATGTATTTAGATTTCCATGAAATAAGCCACTATCCTATATTGAATAAATATTCACTTTAACTGATTTTAGTACCTAGTGCAACCATATTTGTTTTTTATTTGCTGAGCGCAAGGTGTCGCAATGCAAGAGATGGGCTATGTTCATCTCCTTCCGAAAACCTATTCCGACAATTCCGACTTACTGCTGCGTTTGCGACATTCAATGTAGACAGTCAATATTAAGACTACGACAAGCGGGTGCGACGCGATGCAGACGAGCTATAATTGTCATCCCTAAAATGGAATACTTGATCAAATATCACCCGCAATTGTTTCAAACAAACGAAACTAACTAAAAAACCTTCTTAAATACGACTAACCACTGGTGGACTGTTCGCTGTTAACTCTCAAATGAATTGATTATTTGATCAAATATCACCTTCAATTATTTCAAACAAACGAAACTCATTGAAAACTTTTTGAAATACAACCACCCACTGATGGATTGTTCGTTGTTATCCATAAAATGGAATACTTGGTCAAATATCACCTACAATTATTTCAAACAAACGAAACTCATTGAAAGCCTTTTGAAATACAACCACCCGCTGATGGATTGTTTGCTGTTATTCTTCAAATGAATCACTCGATGAAATATCACCTCCAATTATTTCAAACAAATTAAAACTCATTGAAAACCTATTGAATTACAACCACCCGCTGATGGATTGTTTGCTGTTATTCTTCAAATGAATCACCTGATCAAATATCACCTCCAATTATTTCAAACAAATTAAAACTCATTGAAAACCTTTTCAAATACAACAACCCGCTGATGGATTGTTTGCTGTTATTCTTCAAATAAATCACCTGATCAAATATCACCTCCAATTATTTCAAACAAATTAAAACTCATTGAAAACTTTTTGAAATACAACCACCAGCTGGTGGATGGTTCACTGTTATTCTTCAAATGGATCACTCGATGAAATATCACCTCCAATAATTATTTCAAACAAACGAAACTCATTGAAAACCTTTTGAAATACAACCTACCCGCTGATGGATTGTTTGCTGTTATTCTTCAAATAAATCACCTGATCAAATATCACCTCCAATTATTTCAAACAAATTAAAACTCATTGAAAACTTTTTGAAATACAACCACCAGCTGGTGGATGGTTCACTGTTATTCTTCAAATGGATCACTCGATGAAATATCACCTCCAATAATTATTTCAAACAAACGAAACTCATTGAAAACCTTTTGAAATACAACCACCCGCTGATGGATTGTTTGCTGTTATTCTTCAAATGAATAACCTGATCAAATATCACCTCCAATTATTTAAAACAAATTAAAACTCATTGAAAACCTTTTGAAATACAACCATCCACTGATAGATTATTCGCTGTTATCCCTCAAATGGAAAACTTGGTCGAATATCACTTGAAATGATTTGAAACAAATAAAATTAATTTAAAATCTACCCGTTGGTGAATTGTGATCTGTTATGTTAGTTGGTTGTCAACAATCAAACAGGGACTGATTTAAACACAGGTCAAAAAAAAAATTGAAAACATTGAGTCTACCAGGATCAATCTTAAATTATGAGACGCGAGTGGCTGTCGTAAGATTTTATCTATGTCAGTTGGGTCTGACGGGCGGGATATAATAGAGGGGGGTGTTTACCCCCACCGTGGCCTGCAGCCAGCTGCATGGAGCATCACCATCCCTGTGATGGAAATACTATATAAATACAAGGCGCGTATAGGCAGGCGCATTCATAAGTGAGTTGGTAACTGAAGGAGCTAACAGTGTGTTTAGAAATTGTTGCTGCGTGCTTACATCTTACAGGTAATCTATCTTACACTTGATTAAGTACAAGAGAAACAGTGTAACTGGCATCCATATTTATTTAATCTCTAAACTTTACATTGTTGAATGAACAAAGGGAAGAAGGAAAACATCTAAATGGAAAGTATATCTGTCGTTTTTCGCTTATATTTATTGCCTTTGAACGCGCTATAACGTAAGCTCCTTGAGTCACTCTATTATAGAGAACTTCAAATCTCCGATTACCTTTGAGCTAAGTGAAGACTGAGATTTAAATGCGGAGGATTCAAACCAGGATCGCAAGCGCAGTGCCTAAACTATGTGCCTTCAACAATACACGCTGAAGGGTTGTGACAATCATATCTACATATACCCAGGCCTATTTTAAGTAGTGATTTTCAGGCACACACTTTATTGGGTTACTAATCAATGGTAGCTTCCTCAGTATAGTGAAGTAAATCACCCGTACATCTGCCCACTGTAGCCTCCCACCTTTCCGTGTATATGTTTGAAGCTACGATACATATCTATGTAGCACTGTAACAAGATCTTTTATCTGCGGCATGGATAAAAACTATCTCGTTTAAACTATGTACCTGATTAATCTCTTGCTTCAGTGGCCGCATGGTATAAGGCATCACTCTTGTGTTGAGATAGACTGCCAATTACATGGAGATTGGGGTTCGATTCCCTGTCGGGTGTACTGAGGGTGGTTTTCCAAAATGGTTTTCCACGCAAATGCTGTTGCAATTTCTCAAAATTCAAGCTCCCTCATCCCTGAATAACTAGCGTAATTAGTACATATGCGTATAAACTGACCAGGTAGTAAGACGTGGCGCTAAAATAAATACAAGCTCATGATTCCGATATAAATTCAATGTTACCAAAAGAAAACCTATGAAAGTTTCCATTGAAACTATAATTTGACATTTTATCGCAACGAGAAAAATGTTAATAGTTTATTTTACATAATCTTAATTTGAAAAACTTTTTTTATGGATGGGTGCATAGAGACTATGTGGACTCCAAATGGAGCATAAACAAAGTAACACAGATGATAGTATATTTAAAAATATATCCATTATACAAAATAGGTTAAACATTAGATAGTTATTAGACCAGTTTAATACAAAATATGTGAAATATAAGTAATTATTATTTGTCACTTTTATTTGATAAGGTAATATTTTTACTTTATCGCGACCCGTCTGAGAGAGGAAATAAAGTGATCATCAAAAATATCGAATTTGAGATTTTTTTGGCGTTGAACCCAAAAAAGCTGTTTTCACGATGCCATATGTTCGTATCTATGTCTAGAACCGAAACAATTATTTTAATGACTAGGGTTGAAACCTGGTATTTAGAATCTTCAAAAGGTTCCCTAAAGGTGTTTATGGAATTACATGCCCAACCCTAGATTTGAGGATAGTTTACTTAAGGGTGAAAAGAGAGAAAGCCAATTTTATCATAATCAGCTTTAACGGGTTTGATTAAAATCCATACATAGGCACTGTTTAGCATTACAAACAAAATGTAATATCTGATTTTTCCTAGAAAAATGACTTGGAGGATACCTTATATTAGTGGATGTCTCCAATTTTGATCATATGTCCGCAACCATTTGAGATAAAAAAAATAACTTATCATTTCAAAGTTGTAGGAATATTAAAAATATAATTTTTTTATTTGAAATGTATTTGTATAAAACCAATAATCCACAAGCTAAAAGCCAATATACTGTTAATTTTAATGGAGGTCTGGAAGATGGGTAGTTAATTGTTATGATCTTAGGTGAACAGTGATGTCCCTTATTTTCTCTTTCTCTCAATATGCTTCTGTAACAGTGTGTATTACTTCATTTATGCTCTTTCGTGGAATGTGAATTTCTTTATTTATATTATGTTTTTGCAACAAAGTCTATTATTTGATTTCACATATTATCTTATGAGTATTAAATAAATCTGTCCATTTTTATTAGGCAAATGAGCGAGAACTTCTGTGCGATGCACCGTACCATTTTATTTCAAAAGGAAGAGTGAAATTAGTAGAATATTATTGTAGTGAGTAATTTTTGAAACAGCTTCGATCTTATAATTGTTTGTTTATTATGTATTGGCCTAGTATTAACAATATATAGCTTACATCTTTCCCTCCAAGCAAATAAAAGTACATGTTCTCTAAAACTCCCTTTTTCATCCTTATTCCATTAGAGTAATTAAAATATGGATATAATCCGATTGGGTACTACGAAGCAGATAATTATTTTGTACATAGTATATTAGCAATGTACACCACTGCACTGGATTATGACTTACTATTTACAACTGAATTAAAAAGAAGCATCTAAAAGAGTGTACTTTCATTTTCTTAAATATGATGATACGTGAATTTATACTGTCAAATACTTGGATGTTTCACCCCAGGAGTTTATTCTAGAAATCATATTAGAACGGAAGTATAAAAATAATTTCAATGTTATTATGGCATTATTAATATCCTTATGCATGTACCTTGGAGCAAAACATGCTGTACTTATTTTCGGAATTGACTTTGAGAATACAATTTCAAGCTCATGTGTTGGATTTAGAGCCCAACTTATTGACATTGTCGACTTTACCTGTTCTTGTATTGTAAGTATTATAACATTTGGGAGTGTTTTTATATAACTTGAAAAATAAACGGTACATGACTGAATGAATTTTTTCATTAAAACTTTATGTCCTAGAAAATAAAATGGCATGATTTTTTAAATTATAATATAGTTTATATAATATATGTTTTCTTTTCTGCGATGTAAAAATATACATTTTATCTACAAAAACTCGTTTCTTTGTTTATTAGAATCTAAATACAATAGGATCTCGATGGTTCAAGTTGAAAGGGAACAAGCCCATCTCTAAATATTGAAAACTCTAGTTAGGAATATGAAATGTTTGAAAAAATTAAAATACATGCATTTTTATGCATAAAGTACATCAATGTATATACAATACAAGTACAGTATTAGATTTTAATTAAGAACATAACACAAAACTAATTTCTTGAATATGCATAATATGCGGCCGTATTATTACAATATGAAAAAACTATCAAATGATTGCTGCTTTTTGAAATTGGGATTCATGTTTTTCCCTTAACCTTGCACTGCTAATTATTCCTAGCCCATTCCTAAATTTAAATTTCATCGGACGTTGTCTTACAAGGAATATCAAGTTTTCCAAATAATTTCCTATCAAGTCATTCAATATTACTCAAGATTGGTGGTATATAAAATTATTTGTATCAGGCGCATTTCTTTCTTTAATTATATACGAAACCTTTAACTATCGAGACCATACTGCAAGTTCTGTTTACCATAAGAAATAGTAACTTACCACCTTTACCGATTACAGTATCTTATAAGTTACAGTTTACACCATTGTGTAACGCATAGAGGTGAGCTTGATATCTTTCACGGTAGATGGAATGTACATTATTTTGTAAAAAAAACTATTGTTGGTGAGATAGCTTGAGTTAAATCCCTAAATAAAAAACAAACGAAAATCAAGTTTATAAATAATACACTTTGGTTAATTCGTTTATTTGTAAGGTATTTATTTTGTTAAACATCAAATAATTAACAGGAAACATAGAGAAATAACAGTTGAAACCAGCCCCGAAGGGCTCTAGAAAATTAACACGACATTGAACATATAAAATAATCATAAAATAATAATGTTTGGTGCCCTGGCGGGCTTATAAGTACCTTCCTTGGGCTAGGGGCGGGAAAATATGATAAAAACCCACCCCGTCGCTCATAATGGGTCGTCTTGGACCGTAGTAAAAATACAAAGTACAGGGAAAGAAAGAGGGAAGAGACAGAAACAATGGGAGGAAAAGGAGATGATGAAAAATAAAAATAAAATAAAAGTAGGCTGGCCCCGGTCGGACGAGCCGCCGGGGACGGTCGGAGAAAAGTAATGGTTCTACACCAGGGCTACGCTGACATTCCCATACGTAACCCTGGTGCGAAAATAAAATAAACTTCACCCTGTGGATATTTTTTGCCTCACAGGGTGTGTGAAACTAGAGGGGGGAGGGGGATAATAAAAATTATTGTACCAGAAGGAGTAAAAGTTCTGCCCAATTTGTTTGATTACAAGAATATTTATTTACCAATTGGAATTATAATACATTGTGAACGAACCATAAATAAATTGTGATACCTTATTTTAAAAAAATGTGCTCTGTAAATATTATTATTATTATTATTCTAGTCGTAGAATGGGTCTGCGACACTTCTCACTACCAGCAGCACTCCTGGTGGCGATTCTGTTAGGCTGGTCACCTCAACGCGCGCAGGGAAACAAAGACGGCTTCAACCTTTATAAAGGTAAAGTGGCCCCTACAAAGGTGATATATATAACTTACTTTAGCAATAATTCCAATACTGAACAGCTACGACTTTTCATGAAAAATGTCATTGCTGCACTCAACACGCCTTGGTGTGTAGGACCGTCGCTTTCAGCGTAGTCTTCAATAGATGCTTTAAAATGGGTTATTGTGATGTTGCATGATATTATTATATCATTTAGTACAGTCAGTGGTATTTGTGCAATATTTAATAATGAAATATTGCTAAGAATATAGCAAAATGCTATGTATCGTATATCCGATTTAAAATCAACAGTAACATGTAAGATGATATTGTTGACTACATTGTCCATTATATTGTTAGTGGTATTCAGTAAGTTTGGGTCATAAGTTTGTAATGATATTGGTTTAGATTAATCTAAAATATATAAAACGTCATGGCTGAAGGTAATTTTTCTTTAAAGTAATAAATGTAGAGTATCCTTTTAAGATGCATCCATGAAGAAACACGCGCTTCTCAGAAATAATGGGTAAAGGATTTAACCTTTAAAATATATTTTTTATACCATATTTCCTGTTAAAAGGAATAACTCCGCAGTATTTGGCGAAGACGCCAATTCCCTATACCAGTAAGAAGCTAGCCTTCACAACACCTGTCGCCAGGACTCTTTCTATTAGTTAGACACTGTTGGCAAGGGGAGAAAAATGCAAGGGATATGTCATATATAAATCATTTGTGCGTATCAGCCAGGCATCCGGGATCCAAACGCCCACGCACAAGTCAGTCTAAGCCATACACTGGCAGTCCCAGTCTAACACAGTATAAAATAACTTACATTAATATCACAAGTGTGCAGGGATATAAAGCATTTAATTGGAGTATGTATAAATAATTAACAGATGTTATTTAAATAAACCGTGTGTGAATAAACAGCCATCAAAAGTTCTCTTTCTTTAGATTTATTAATTATACCGTTCTAATTAGTGCTCGACCACGGAGCTATAGACAGCTGGATAAACGGTATATTTTCCGTACAGTGATGATAGGCGCTCGATCACTGAGCTATAGACAACCTAAACATTATCACAGCATTATTATATCAGGGAATTAATCCATAGTGTTTCAATCGACGCCCAAAGCGGGGAGATAGATTCCAAAGTATTACAAGTTATATAACAGAGAACAAATTTACATAAAATATAAAAAATATATATACGTTTTTTTAACAATAGCTCTTGTAAATATAAATAAATATGTATTTATGCAAATACATATATACAATTTATAAACACATACAAGTAGGCCCTATATGTGGGCCTACCGTATTTGACCTAATAGTAGCCGGGACATGTATTTCTCACACTACCCCATTTTCCTAGTACCCCCTTCCTGTTATTGATGTAATTAGCACCGTGTCTTACTACCCGTTCGGTTTGTACGCACTTACGCTAATGTGTAATGGTAGGGTGTTTGTGAGATGAAATGGAGGACCTACAGTTTAACATGTAATCCGAACCACGGTGAAGGCCTAGCATTCCACACATTTACAAGTTGTGATTCAGCTCCAGGCTGAACTTTCCTAGTAATACCCGCAATTTACTTCTTGGAAGGGCCATGCCGCTAAACGTGGTCCCTACTCTTCAGTCACTGACTAGTTGTTGTTTTTTACCGTGAACATCGTGAAAGCCAATCTGTGATTTATACTTTCCTTTCTTGTATTTTTAGTTTTTATTTGTTTCAATTTCAGTTTACCTAGATTATTGTTATTTTTTTGTAACCGGAGCAACAAAAGTAGCCGGAGTGGAAAGTAAAGTTGTTAATATTAGCCTATTAAGTCAATTAATACAATATGTACAAGCATGTTTAATATTAATTTGCGTAAAATCCGTACCCTACGGCTAGTAAGACACGGTGCAAAAGAAAATACATTGCTTACATAAATATAGTTGATTCATCATGAGTGGTGGTAGCTGACATCTAGAAGAAAATGTAAAAACAGTTAAAAGTAAAACCTAATAAAAAAAAACTAATTGTTTGTTGTGAAAGTTTTGACTCCCAAAAGTGACAACAAATCAATTAAATAGTTTTGCAGCTCATATGGTTTGGCGAGTGTATACATGAGAGTAGATCTTGTAACTTTTGCTGGCTGTCGTTTACCACCACTCCTATAGCGAATTGACTATATGTACTAATTTATATTGGTGATGTTGATGTTATGCCCAAATAATTCTGTCTAGTATTCACTAAGAAGACGTTACTCTAGCACTGAGATTTACAGGCTCCATCTTATGCGCATCGTAATTATTCATCACGCATAATTATTTAAGGTAAAATCTGTGATATATTTTTAAGTCGAAGAAAAATAAGACCAAAGTATCAAAATAATTAAAATTTTATTTCAATAAAACTTGGTTAACCTATTAAATAGTTATAATGCTACGGCCAATTTTATTTTGCTTTGAGTCTTCCACCCACCTTCTCTCCCCTTCCTCTTCCTTCCCTTGTTGCCCCGGTAAGGGTTATAAAAATCATTCGTTACTATAATTGAGAAAGGTATGAATGAGAGAAAATTTTCCCAAATTTGCCTGAAGGAAAAGTGTAAACCACTAAAAGTACTCTAACCTAAAACTCCACATCACCTGCAGATAAAACTAAAGAAGCAACGCATGAAAACGCGTGCACACCATCACTCACTCTATAATAAGAGATATCGAAATTAATGAGTAGGGAGGGGCTATATTACTACCCCTGACCCCCGAATTTATTTTTGTATAACATATGGACTTCCTACCCACTACCACCAATCCTAACGATTACCTATAATTGCTCATGTAGACGATGACATTACATTTTTAAAATCTACAACGCATAACTAATCCCAACTAATAAATTTTACAGGAGCGCTGGGAATCATTAATGAAAGGGTCAGGTCATCAAATGAAAGAAAATATTAAAAAGGAGATTACAAAACTTCACTAAATTTGAAACGGTTGGGCAGAAATAAATCCTCAAATGCTGCCTATTTGTTAAAATCAAATTATATAGATCGATACTAATTGCCCTTACTTTAATAACGTTTTAAAACTTGTATTAGCGACAAAACCATTATTATATATAATTAATGTAATATAGTCAGTTTTTTAAGTGTTAAACTATCCATTTGAAAATATAATCAGTAATTAGTTAACATTTTACATTTATGAAATTTTAATTTCGTGGCCGTTTGGCACACCACACTGCTAGATATCAGCACTTACGTTGGTCTGAGTTATCACAAAGGTAATTTGTAAAATAATAAACTTTTTGTTATAAAACAATAAAAACTTTATTTGTCCAAATAATTTTTCTGTTAGTACTACTTACAGCGGTTGTTTATTTTCAACTACGTCTCCGTTGAGATTTATGCGTTTTTCTGTATCAGGCTTGGTATTTAGGTGCCAATCCATTCAACCAACACTTCTTCATCTGTTTTCATCCGTTTGCTCTAAAAAAAAACCTTCAATTATACGGAAAGATGCAAGTCTGAAGATGCCAGGTCAAGGCTGTAGGAATAATTGTCGAAGGGTCTTCCAACAAAATGTTTCCAACAATGTTCACGTTTTTCTTGCGACATGTGGTCACGCGTTGTCATGAAGCAGACATACTCCTCTAGTGAGTAGGCCCCACTGTCAGTTTTGATAGCGCACCGTAGTTTTCTCAGTATCACACAATAAGTTGTCTTCATTGGTGGTGTCTCCGCGAACTAGGTCAACCATAAGAACGCCTTTCCTGTCCCAAAAAGACAGTAGACGTGATGATTTTAAGAGTTGACAGTGTCTGCTTGAATTGATGAAGAAGTGAAATAAGCGGTTATCATTCTTATTTCAAGCTATCTGTCCCATTAGTTGAAACGTCAACGCCCAGGATGAAGATAGCTTCGGCCGACACAGCTTCAATCAGAGAAACAAAACTAACAATTTGAAATTAAGTGACCATAGTACCAAGTAATGTTTTAAATGTCGTAGATAAACTTTTGAAAGATATAATGAGAAATAGCTTTCCATTTGGCAGCAAAGTAATTTTGTTGGGTTAAGATTTCCTCCCCATTCACATAGAACCGCTATAGCACAAACAAGTGTAAACACAGTCAACTCCTGATAACTCGTAATAAAGGGGGCAAGGCTCTGTCCGAGTTAAGAAAAGTCCGTCTTATCGAGGGGAAATAAAGTTGTGCCTAAGGAATGTAAACTGATACTGTATCTAAAGTAATATTATACTTTAATGTGACGAGGCAAACAATACGTATAAAAAGACACATACACAAATAAACCAGCTATAGGTATTGGATAAGAAAGGTTGTGATCGGCCTATAGTACTTGTAAATTATATATATATATATATATTATCTACCTATATACTGTATGTGCGGGGGCGAGATGTAAGGGGTGGTAGCGCTGCGTTGCCAGATCTCCGCCAGCTCCCTGCAATACACTACTTTTATTACATATTTAACCTGCCAGCATGCAGCTGGTATACAATTTACTTTCGGAGAATTTTGTCCGAACTATCCTAAGTCCTAGATAATGAGGTCCTAGTTATTAGTTATTGAGAGTTGACTGTATACACTTTCGAGGCCAGAGTTTGTTCCACTGAGGCTGACTAGAAACTCGCGTTCACAAGACCAGAATTATAGTCCATGGCTTCTGAAGCTGGGAGGCGGACAACTCCCCAATGATGATAAGCTAGAAAAACAATACTATCAAAGTATCAGACCAACTTATAGTTAGTGACATATTTAAAAAAACCTTCGGCTGTCGTCTTAAAGCCAATGCTATATATAGCCTATATATATATGTATGTATATATTTGAAAATATGTCCATACTGTGTTCAAGGAACGATAATAAAGTTCTAAGGAGAAGAAGTTTTTTTATACTCTAGTGTGGGCTCTATCTATTGTGATGACGAAAATAGTTCCTCAACAGGTCTTACTCCTTCAGGAATACCTCCACATACTAAACTGAATTTGAAAAGAGATCAGTTATGAATGTTGTTACAAGATCTGAATATCAAAAGAGGGTTGTGTAATGTAACTCACTCAGCAATCGATAAGATGAGCAAACATTTTATTTCAATAACTATCCCCACAAATTCCTCCCAAGGTAGCCCAGCTTTTATACCTCGGACGGCTCTCGAACCTACCGATCAAGACCTGCCCTTTGTACTTATCTGGTGACAGTTCCTCGTCCGACTGAAGTATTCAATTACAATAAGTCCCGGGGCCAGACCCTCGGCAAAGGTGGTGTCTAACTTCTTCTTCCCTATCGCAAGGCAAGTTTAAAACAAAATATAAAATTATTCGGTTTGAATAACACCAAATAATTGAGAATACCATGAAAAAGAATCCCGTAGAAAATGTTTGGCACCGACCTTCATAGACTTCCCTGAATTATATGTCCTTCTTCAGGGCGTTTTTAATATATATATACCGATAGCCTAACAGCCATGAACAAAAAATTATAAAAAAAATACATAAATCTAGATCAAAACAAATGGTAAAAAACATTATTCGATTGCCGCATGGTCTAACTCTAAGGCATCACTCTCGCGATGGATTAAACGGCCGATGTCAAAGAGCTCGGGGTTCAAATATTGGTCGGGTGTACTCAGTGTGTTTAAAAAAAAATGTTTTTCACTCTTTCTCCACGCATATGTGAGTATACTTTCTCTTAATTCAAACTTCCTCGTCCCTAGCTAAACGTGATTAATATATTTGCGTAGAACATTAACAGGTAGTAAGACGCGGCGCTTAAAAAAATAAGAAAATTGAGATAATTCTAAGCGCGAAAACCAAAACTACACCTAGCTGTTCCGCCTGTCACGAGAGTATATACAGCCCGCACTTCAGAACTATCTTGTAGGTAGTATCTGATTTTATCTCACGGCGTTTCCACGGTAGTTTGAAGCGCAGGTGTAGTACGGATCACATCACAAGTTTATACTGACATCTTTTAAACCAAAATAAATTACATTTGATTTCGTATTTTTTTGGTTGATTAAATTAATTTTACAAATAGTAAGATGTTTCAGCTTGGTGACACATCAATTCACTTAACGTAGAAAGTAGCACCTATTAATTCGTAATTGCGTGACAGTTGTATTTTCAGAATATTCAAAATAAAACAAAGTAGAGTTTTAGAAATTGATCTTAGATTAATATATCAGATAAAAAAATATTGAAAATTTAAGCTGATACATAAGAAGACACACTGACCTTGGGCCACAACGGATTGCTTCCTTAACCAGAGGACACCTCCAGATATTGTTTGTTTTTGGGGACGGGTGTCTATGTCAATATTGTCAATGTGGTCGGACCTGATAATGACGCCTGCTACTAAGTTAATGTTGTGTGTGTAGTGTTGTTAAACCTGATAATGACTCCAGCTACTAAGTTAATACTGTGTGAGTAATGTTGTCTAGCCTGGTAATGACTCCACCTACTAAGTTAATGTTGTGTGTGTAATGTTGTTAAACCTGATAATGACTCCAGCTACTAAATTAATATTGTGTGTGTGTAATGTTGTTAGACTTACTACGGGGAAAGAGCGAGGAAAGCAGTGAACCTGAGCTGAGAGTGGAACCGCCTCACAAACTTATATGTAAGTCAAGACTTTGGTTTAGTTTTGTCGATTAGTGAGTTTTCACACGCTCTGTGACACGAGCTAGTGCATACTAATGGGCTCTGAAACATTTGTAAGGTGTGCTAGGCATTAATAATAGTCCTATTGGTTGCCACCATCAGCTCACTTCCCCCGATATAGAAGCACAAAGTTTGACTCACGGTCAAATACACTTTTAATGAGTTTCTCTAGAGTTGGTTTTTCAACCTTTCTCTAAGTGAATGGCTGTGTTATTCCTTTGAAACTCACTCTCACTAATTCAGCGTGTAGCGTGTGTATTAGCCATGAATCTAGAACCAAACTCAATCTTATTGCCATTATCTTCTTTCCCTGACACTTATCTAAGCATCATTAAACTTTACAGATTTCTTCCGCACACCACTGCTGGCACCTGTTGGCGATGGACCGGGTGAGTTGACCCCCCCCCCGTGTAACACTGCACATGTCTCTCAGTGGGGGATTATTTACAAGGCAAACATACTAGGAATAACAATAAGTAGGGCTTCTGGAAGATCTTTTGAGCATGGACTCATCCTAAAGAAGGTTCCAGGAATCCTTTAAGCGCCGAATGACTCTAGAAACTATTTAAAGAGAGCTTAGTTTTGTGTGTCAAAATATGTTGACGCCTTTCTTTTCGTAATATATAGTAAGAACACATTTGTAAGAGTGCATTAGTAGCTACAAACCTTTTTTCACAGACAACATTGAAAGAATGCACTAATTTATTATTTTATCGGAAATGATACTGTCTATAAAATGTGATGGCCACAGTTCACTTAATCTGCTATATGAATATACTAAAGAAGTTTGAGTTCATTTCGTAAGTGTCGAATACTAAGGTCGTTAATAACTATACTATATGCAAACCAGGTTGATTACCTGCCAACAACTACCTGGTTTTTAAACCCTCAAAACTCATTATCGAGGGAAGCAACTTTTAAAGTACATTTTCTAGTTTACTAATTATTTTATTGGAGATTGTATTAGCATATAACCATAACATATAAAAATAAAATAAAGTTCACCTTCTTAATATTTGTAGTAGTTTATTCATCCCGGGTTTATAAATAAGCTCTTAGGGGATGTTAGGGGAAGACCGGGAGCACTTAAAATCCCCTTTAACGACTCTTTTGTAGCATAATTTATAGATTGACCTCTATTACTTAAAATTGCCAAATTGATGGTGGCAAGCACCAGTTATAATTTTATTTTTGTATGGAAGTACTTGTAAAATACCAATTGCTTACTATTGGCAGCGGATGTATATTATTTGAACAAATTTTTTAAACAATTTTATACATGTGTTATGAATTATGAACATTTAACATTTCAGACGGGTTTGCGATGATCCCCTCTCCCCTTCCTGGTTCTGGAGTCCTTAAATTTCAAAGACAGATTTACTGGTGCATGATTATGTAGAGAAACAAGAACACAAATGAAACAATGTTCAATGTTAGGAAAAAGAGGATAATGAAGAAACATCAGTAGCCCAGTGTTAGCACAATTACTTTGAGTAAAGTGGCCATAGTTAAGAGTTCCAACTGGGTGCACTCTCTACAGGGGAATTGTTTTAACTATTAATCTACACCCTCGTTCCTAGCCTCTTAGATCAAGTTGTTTACATAACATTGTAGAAAAGTCATTGCTGTAGTTTTAACATAACCTTTTATAAGATAGATCTAATCAAGGGCTGATAAAACCTTGTGTCAAAATAATAAAATGTTCAATCCTCCAAATAATGATTTTAACAAACTAATTGATTTTTTTTTTTTCAAATTGTGAACAGGAGCTGACTTGGGAAAGAGGATGAATGAGTTCAAAAGTAAGTGGCACTTTCATTGAATGTTCAGAATTTGAGGGAGACTTCATTCAACTAATGGAAAAAGTCAATGCTTTTCATCGCGGTAGCATCAATTCTTTATTTGACTTGCTAGTCTAGAGACACCGTTAGTATTTAACTAGGAGGGCACTAGTAGGAAAACCAGGCTTACAAGTCATTTTGATTAGCATCTCACTCAAGATGCTTGCAAATTAAATAAAAAATATATTTCATGACATATTTAGGGATAGAATAGAGACAATTCATTACAAAAATAAATCATATTAAAATAGTGTTTATTTTATAAAAATAAATATTAACATATTATTATAAAAAAGTAATTAATCTTGTCAGAAGTCGGCTAGGTGTCTACAACTGAGTAGTTTAAACCCTATTATCACAATAAAGAGTGAGAAAGAGTATACTATTAAGATTTTATTTTAGCACATACCCACCAAATAGTACGTACATTCCATGGCGTATTGAAAAATGAACGAAGGAAGAATACTACCATATTGATGCCAGCTAAAGAATAGCAGCAGTAGACACAAACGTTTTTTGAAAGTCCTAATGAAGGGTTTCATTTCAAATAAATATTTGTATGATAAAGCTATAAATATTATTTCGAATTATTTAGATAAACCATTATTGTAATGGTACATTTTAGGACTAAATAATTCATATTTGAGTGAATGAATTTCACCCTATTAAACAAAACAGCGATTTTGTACATGCCCGAGAGGTATGTTTCATCGTTATGTACTACATTATTACCCTATCTTATAAGTAGAGCCCGGAATTTCATATAACTACTTATTTTAATTCTCCCAAGAAATTTGAAAATTGAAATGTCGGCGAGTTAAGTTGTTTGGAACTTTAATTTAAGTTTTACATATTTTAGTGAATTTTACATATTTTCAAAGATATTACATAAAATTGCATATTTTGCGTTGTTTTTTTTCATCGTGGTATTATGTTTAAGTTTTTCTTGGGGAAATTGCTTTTAAATGATGTGTCACTAATGTAATTTCATATAAGAAAAGTATTTTGAATGTCGAAAAAAAGAATCTGTACAAATGGCCTTAAGGGAAGAGAATGCGGCATTGCCAGATAGTGTAGCCTCAGCAGTACATCTCTTGCATGGCTGTCAGTTTATAAACACAAGTCGACGAGATGTAAAAAAATCATAATGCTTGGATCTGATTGGTTAATTTCTCCCACTATTCTATAATCGAGAAAATAAATGGATTTAAAGCTGCAGGGCAAAGAACAAATGACAGAAACTGAACCCAAAATTAATCAAGGAAATGTAATTTAAAGTCTGTCACAAATAATACGTTGCGTAGAACGATCTTTTGAAAAGTAAACAAGTCCATCCATGTATATATGTGTACAACCATACTTGTAATTGTAAGTGTATTTTTTTAGCACCACAGCTCACTGCCTGTTCGGTTTATACGCCAAAGTGTAATAATTAGAAAGAAAAAGTAATTGTACCTTTTTATGTATATTTAGAAAAGGTTTGTTTTATAACTTCCTTCAGAATATTTCAACCATAAAATTAAATTTTATTCGAATGATATGTCTTATTAATGTGGATAAAGAAGGCTTATTTAGTATTACATATTTTACTAAATTGTTTGTAGGTTAAGACTACATAAAAATTCAGCCCCTACTTATAGGCTTTAACAACGTGAAACCATGAACGTAAGCTTGCTACCTTTCAAAGTGAACAAAGGGTGCCTACACAACTCGGTGGAGTAGTTAACTAACGTGCTAGTTTCGTGTTGAGCTAGAATGCCGAGGACGTGGAGATTGAGGTCCGAATTTCATCTGGGTGAACTGGGGGTGGTTTTCCTTAAATGTTTTTTCACTCTACCTCCACACAAATGCGGGTTCACTTCCTCTATATTCATCCTTACCTATTCCTAACCCATTAGAGTAATTAGTACTTAAGCGCATAGCCCGAATGAGTAGTAAGACGCGGTGCTAAGTATTATTATTATTACTAAAGTAAAACTATTTGAATTATTTTTTACTGAACAAAATGTAATAATATATTTTGATCTCCATTTCTTAAAATGAATGTATATTTAGATTGTGATTATATATATATCACAGGAGATTGTAGGGGCTATTTCATTATCACACACACCTATCCAAAATATTTATATTAAATAAGCCATAGGATCCGCATTACTGGGCACGCAGACTAAACTTCATTATTGTTTAGTCTAGTATGCTGGTGTTACGAAAGTCAGGGTTCGAGTCCCAGTTAAGTGTACCAAAACTACTTTTCCTAAATAGTTTTCAACTCTCCATTCACATAAATACAGGCACATTTTCTTTAAATTACACCTTTCTCATACCTACCCTATTAGTGTAATTAGTATTGTACAGCCTTGATGAGTGCATACAAAGACTTGGGAACCTTTAAGAATCGATTAGAGTCAAAATATAATTATCTTAATCCCTAAAAGGTACCTATCATTTTACCTGAGCAAAGAGATGAAAATGCAGTGTACGCCCTCTTGTCTGAACTAACATGGCTATGTTCTTAGATCAATAATTTGCAAGATGAATCATTGTTGCAGATCATATGCTCAGCAGAGATTCCCCAGAAGAGTCAACGGTAGAGGAGGCCAACCAACAGGCTAAAGGCAAGCAATCTACATACGTTTCATATAGTCTTTTATTTATTTAGCACACCGTCTTAATATCCGTTTGGGTTACACGCTTAAGTACTAATTAAGCTACTGGGTTAGGGATTGGCAGGTTGAATTTAGAGGAAGTGAGCCCACATTTGCGTGGAGGGAGAGTGGAAAACTATTTAGGAAAAACCACCCCCAGCTCACCCGAACTAAATTAAAACCTTGATATGCCCACCCTCGGCAGTCTGGGTGCAGATAGTCAATTAACCGATAAAGACTGTGACAACCCTCCTAACTGTGATATTGTCATATTTAGAGACAAGATCCCACACGCCGACCTCCAGTAGGAGTTCCCTCCAGTACCTGCACGGACCCGGAGCTTGGGTCAAGAGAGGTCCTGGTTCAATTCTCACCTGGGTACTGTCGGCTAAGCCACCAACTCAATCTGATCTCAGGTAAAAATTAATATACACTACAAATTTAGGTTAATTCCATTCCATTCACCAGCTCCTTAGAAGTGGGGTGGGAGAGGTCTAAACGAGGAGAGGACTCCTCCAGTAGCATTTTAAGCCAAGGATGACTCTAGTAGTATTAAGGAGGTTTCAGGCATCACAATAATGTTCAAAACAGAAGCTTTAAGTTAACCTTTCAATTTGATCATAAAATTTCATTAAATATATTATGTGGCCAATATAAATATTCTGATTTGGTGTTTTAGTAATTATTTGTTTAAAACAATCGACAAATAATACTTTTAGCATACTTTGTTGAAAGAGTAAAACTTTTTTTTATATGAAAAATACAAAATCGCAAACGTTGGGCATTTTGGTCTATTAGTAGGTTGTATGGCTTTTTTTTAAACACAATATCAGTTCCTTGGGTAGATTTTTCTACCAATGTAAAACTGTATAAAATATTCACAAGCGTTTATTTTTATATATTACCTATTAGTGCACTAGAATATCACCAAGTTGTGACGGAGTTATTATTATTAGCACCGAATCTTACTACCCGTTCGGGTTGTACGCACTTACGATAATGTGTAATGGTAGGGTGATTGTGAAATTAAATGGAGGACCTACAGCTTAACGTAGGATCCAAACCATGGTGGAGGCCTGGCACTCCCCACATTCAAATGTTGTGATTAATATACGTCTTTGCCAGAAGTGAAGGAAGGGTTTGGTAATCAGATAAATCTGTACTGGGACCGAGGATTTAACCCCGGACCCCCAGCACAGAAGTCTGACACCTTACCCTTAAACCACAAGGTCACCGTGATAGATTTAACGGTATACTAAATATGGCCAAACTATTTTTTTAGTAATTTAGCTAAAACAATTTTTTAACAATGATGGTATGGAATTTTGGTATTAGGTACAATTTTTAGCAATATTAATTTTATTATTATTGAAAATATTGTATTCTTATGTGTATTAATGATTTTTTTTTCCATTTATTATAAGTATTTAACATACACTTTCTGAACCAACTGATTATATCAACATACAACTTATAAACTAACTTAAATCTGTAACAAACACAACCTACAGACTCTCGCCGTTAATTCATCACTGTGAAAGAGTAAACTCATATTTCACCAATGATACATTTTTAAAAGATACCAGGAATAAAACCCGGGACCCTTAGCTCAGTAAACATATATACTATGGTATTGGACCAATACAAAATAATTTACTATAATATGGCCAAGAAAAATTTTCAACAATCAGACCATCTTAAGAGTATTATTCCCTATGTTATTTAGTTTGTTACTCAGTGGTAGTGTGTTAATATTTTTTGATAGTGAATTGGTATTACTCGTATTTATACAAGATTTTGGCCATTGGTAGTGTAGTGACATTTGGTAGAGTATTTGCAGTTGATAGCCTGTTACTATCAAGTATATTGTTAAGGGGACGTTCAAGTATTAAGTAAGCACATTTTTGGCAATTTTTAACCCCTCCCTCCCCCTTGTAAGCAAAAATAAGCAAACGCCTGACCTCTCCCCCTCTTGCTTACGTAAGATTTGTCAACTTTTTTAATTTGTTCACTGGAATAGCCCTTCTTTTTTCATCCAATTTTGCTTATAGCCGGAACAGGTAGTAAGAGGCAATAATAAAAATAAAATAAAAATTCATGCAATTTATAAATTGCTGGTAATTATCAGCATAGAGGTGTACATTAATATTGTGAAATAATTAGCAATTAACACTCATATACAATGAATTTAAATTTATTGAACAGGTAAAGTTAAAACAAGTTATAACATTACTAAATTTTCAAATTTTAATTTACTTCTAATTGAAGTTATAAGAAAAAGTATTAGTGAATACACGAATATTACATTTATAAAAAAAAACCTAAGCTCCATTTAATCTGATCACCAATGTCCTTGAATCCACGTCTCAACACTTTCAATTATTATGTTTCTATTTGGGGGTGCTAGCTCACTCAAGCTATGGCTTACTTCTATAGGCTTCTCCACTTTTTTTTTATCGTTTAGCCACTCAGCACGTTCATTGCTGCCTGAAGTCCAAGCTGCTTGTGATGCACCCTCCCTCAATTTTGCTCCTCTTTCTCTGTCTTACAACAGCATTGTTTTGACCCCCCCACACCCTTGTCTGCAAAAATAGGCAAAGCTTGAACCCCCTCCCGCCCTAAGGTCCTTAAGTAATACTTGAACGCTCCCTACTTAACTAACTTCCAACAAACCATTAGCCCCATGACTTCTTTGGTGCTGACTGACAGCTTAAAAAAGTTACCAGACCAAATTACGTATCCCTACGCCGAACCAGATGATCTGCAAAAACATGTGTTTAGCAGCTGTCACTTCTGACAGTCAACATTTAGGTATATACTTAAATGTTGACTGTCAGAAGTCAGCTGTGAGCTGTCAGTCAGCACAAAAGAAGCCATGGGGCTAATGGTTTGTTGGAAGTTAGTTAAGTTAAGGTGGGGATGTAGGAGACGCAATAAAAGGTCAGTGTTTTTGCAGTTTTTACAGCAAAACTTTTTTTTTGCCAAAATAAAAAAAAAGTGCTTCAATGCAAACATAAAGTTTAATATTTTCAACATGGTGATATTATTAACAGCTGTTATTGAATATCTGTCATATACATATCGACATTAGAGGACAAACTTTTTAAGTGAAGAGAAAACGTTGTCATTAAATTCCAGGACACCCTTGACGGATATTCAAGACTGTTGATGTCATCATGTGAAGAAAATTAAACTCTATATTTGTACTGATTTATTTTGACCAAAAAATGTTTTGGTATAATAACAGGAAAAACACTTACCTTTTTTCTCGCCTACCCTACATCCCCACCTTAAGACATAAGGTAGTGAGTGTTTTGACTGTTTATAGTTTGTTGAATATTTGGAAGTTTGTTTGTCAATGTGTTGATTATTGGTAGTATATTGACATTTGGAATTTATTTCCCCATGCTGCAATGTAGCTAATGATCTTTTAATTGCTATTTGAGCAACAGTTAATTGGTAGGAATATCTGTTGGTTTAGTTTGTAGGTCCTAGATGTCTCCGGTGTGGATATGTTAAGAGCCATAATTCTCAATTCATGGCTGAGATTGAACTTCGGCCTCACTCCTCGGTCAATATCAAGTCTAGCAACTGCCAGTAGCAAAATAAACAAAAGTGTAATTATGGTTGAAGTGTGCTCACTGTACGTAGTTTTCTGTTTTCCCTGTTGGGGTCGAGCAGCCTAAGGAATTCTTTGGGTCCAGATGGAATGGTGGGTCACACTGCCTTTGTCGCCACTATGGGGAAATGATTCTACAGGTACACACTTTTACCTAAAAATGCAGAGATTTTAAAATCTTACACAAAGGGCTAGTTAAGTTCTAGTAGCATTTGTCTTGCTGCTACCTTAAACCCCAATAATAATAAGATTCTGTCAAGCATAGTCATTTCATTTTTTTTATTGCTAAGATTGCACTAAATTTATTAATGTCATAGGCCTATCTTAAGGTATTGCAATAGGGCAGGCTGTTTTAGATGGAATGCACCTCTTTAAGTATGGATAGAGACTGGGAAAATTATCACAATCAAACAGGTATAAAAGATTTTAACGCCGATCTTCTAGTCACCAGTAATCCAGTCTGTTTTGAGTGTGACACCCTAAATTGTGCAAGTATTTATTATGTTTAAGTACCTACATTGCTGGAAACAGAAAACTGTATGTTCTTGAATCAATGCAATGCTGACTACATATGTAACCCCATTAGTTGAGCTAAGTTTTATTATATTTATAGGGTGGCCAGCGATCTGGCCTTTTCAAATCCAAGGTTTTTTTCCAGGTTTTCCAGGCTGAAGAACATTGTTTTTCTAGGTTTTTGCATTGGCTGGATTCCATTCACCCCCCAGTTAATTGATGATTAATAATGTTGAAATTTTACTCAATGCGGGATATAGGGCTTGTTTATTAACACAAAGTAAGCTTGAACACAAAATTTTGTAAGCTTGGGTATGATATAATAAAAGTGAAAAAAGGCCCACATAGTTATTCTTAACAATAATTAGATCTTATGAGTCATTACATAAATTGAGGGACAAGGAATACCAAAAACAAAAGTTGTTAAACTTGTGGATATCTTAATTTTTACGTTGGTAAATAGTCATATTTTATTGTTACATATTCAACCAAGTCACTGTTGACATGTTTTCATTGATGACTGTATTAAACTATTGATGGTCAACACTCGAGGCCACTTTAAGTGTTATTAACTAGGGCCACTTGTATTTTGTCTTGAATTAGGGCCACATCTGTATCTAGTTATTCATTTTATCTTATTTTATTTTGCTTTTCCTAAGGATATTTTTTTAAATCCACATATTTATTTAGCGTTTATCAAATTGAAATATACAATTTTAATATTAGTTTTTTTTTCTTTCCTAATGGTGAAAAATGTTTTCGTTTGCTCGCTGATACACTATCCTCTTTGTATAAAGAATATGCTACCACTGATAAAATAAAAGTTAGAAGTACTGTATTGATATTTTGGGATTGAAACAGCACTTTTAGTGTGAGGTTTAGTTAACTATAATGTAGAGGTATCCAAGCCTCTCTGGCTCAGATGAGAAATACCTTTTGCCATAACAAAGAATATTGATTATTAAATTAATATAATAAAAATTTCCAGTTTTCAACGCAAATTCAAGGTTTTTTCCAGGTTTCCCCAGGGCCTTTCAAATTCACGGTTCTTTTAAGGTTTTCAAGGTTTCCAGGTTCGCTGGCCACCCTGGTTTAGTCTTATAGTCCAAGAAAAACAAGCTTATTAGTGCTAGGAACTCTTTGAACAACATATAATTGAGACTTTCATCAGAACATAAAACTTCCTAGTTGAAAAAACAAGTTTAATATGGCTGGTTGTTGATATAACAACCCCTGATTCTATATGAAAAAATATCATGGAAGCTGATTAGTTACAATTATAAAATGGTTTTAAGTTAAAACGCCATGGCATAAGTCCGGACTATACAATAGGGCTCTGCAAGTACTCGGATTTCAAGTTTCAAGTCAAGCTCGTCCTTTTTGAGCTTTCCCTTGATGTACTTAATAATCCATTTTTAAAAGGCAATAGTAAGCATAGGCTATTTAATTTCCACTTATTTCCACTTATAAATCGTTCGGTTACTTAACAAAATTTTAAAATGAATATCAAATTTTCGCATTAATAACATAATAAAGCTTTACAACTGCTTTTGACCAGTAAATTTATTCAATTTTGTCGTCCATTTTGAATTATTCTTGATTGAAGTTGTTTACTTGTATTGCCATGACAAATCAATGAAAATAAAAATAGCTAAATAGATTAATAAATAATTTAATGTTTTTTATTATTTTTACATTGTCCCTTTCTAAACTAATAATTTCTGTTAAATTAAAAATGCAATATCAAGAATATATTATTTTGAATATTTTCAGATTCAAGATATTTAAAACTCATATTAATTAATATGTTTTACTACAAAACTAACTTCGTTTAGTCACTATTTAATTATAAAATTATGTTGATTAACCTGTATAAAATCATTGTTGGTCTTTACTTATTGCAATACATAATTTTACCAAACTTACCACATTTTTATTAAAAAAGCATTTACCATTTCATATTATTTTCTAGAAATATTATTTTAACCATATTATTTTTAATTTAAAAGCATGTGCATCAACTTTTATAAGCATTAAAAATTATAGTGAAATTAATTTCTCATTAAGATAATGTCTAGCAAGAGCTCGTACAATGCGCATGTGCATCTGCACATAGAGGAATGGAAATGGAACAGAAGCTGTGATCATGCATGTTTACACTAAGGAATAATAAACAAAATATGAAACACTTCAAATTATGACTGTTTATTATTCTTACAGTAGCCCCATGACTTCTTTGGTGCTGACCGACAGCTCCCAGTTGACTTCTGACAGTCAACATTTAGGTAGTATATACCTAAATGTTGACTGTTGGAAGTGACAGCTGCTAAACACATGTTTTTGCAGATCATATGGTTCAGTGTAGGGATTCATAATTTGGTCTGATAACTTTTCAAAGCCGTCAGCTGTGAGCTGTCAGTCAGCACCAAAGAAGCCATGAGGCTACTGTACATTTTCTTATAGGATAAATTAAGTTACTGAAGCGTATTTTGGGGAAATATTAGCTTTTTAAAACGTCAATTTTATCAACTTTTTATCAAGACAGTGTAGAAACACACTATTAATTTTTTATTTATAATTGTTGGTGTAATTTTAATGTCCTTAAAGACATGAGTGCTGAAACTATTTTAATTATTCTTTTTATTAGGCCCTATATTTTTATTTGAGTGTTATTATTTTTTTTTAAATGTAAGTGTTACTTCTAATTTAAAAGCTGACATTTCCATTTAACTTATTTTTCCAAAAGTATTTATGTTTATAAAAATGAGTGTCATTCATATGTTAACCCTGCAGCGGTCGCGCGAGGTCACCATTACCCAACGTGATTTTTTTTTTTTTTTTCATTCTACCTCCCCCACCAAACATATTTCGTGGTCCTACTTTCGAGTAGCTTCCTAGCTTCCTCTCCACCATAGAATAGCTCTCCACCAACTAAAGGTGTGGTGGTCACCACGCAGTTACTAGAGATGGGCAAAACAGTGATTTTACGCTATCAGTGAATATAGTGACTGTGATTTTAAAATATCGGTGATTTATAGCAGTGATTTCTCACTGTGACTGGTATTCACAGTGTCTCGATGGATCGAAATTTGTTCCCTTTCAACCACGGTCAAAGCTAGTATTTAGCTGCTGTCCGAGTTGGTGAGTACAATCGAGTATCAAATATTTATGAGTATTGAGTACCGGGTATTTAGTATTTACTCGAATAGTCCCATGAGTATCAGTTGGAAGGAAACTAACTAATTACTCGGGTGTTTGGCGGCTTGCAATGGAATTTGATACTTAAAGGCCTAATATAAACTCTTCCTGTCGGCACCGACATTGACAATTGACATAGAGCTACCTAATCTTCAGGTTTCATCTGGGTTTCATGTTTTTTTTTTTAATTCAATAAATTACTTACATGATCCAAAGAGCAATAGCTGTTGCCTGACTAATGTACAGTTAATACAAAAGTATGCGTTTTAAGATGTTTCACATATTTGATAAAAAAAATAGAAAGCAAAAGATGTTATTTAATATTTTATAGTGAAATTTTATGTAATTAGTGCAAAATTAATGGTCGAACCAACATTATGTTTAACTTGAATACCAATATCAAAACTTATTTTATGTACTATTAGAAACTCTTGTAATTGTGTAATTTATTTAGTAATCTGTTTTACTACAGTTCAAATTTATGTGACATTAAAAATGAACATACTATAATGGTGATTGGTTTAGAAAATGTTGTTTGGAATGCAGGTCATATATTATATTATTGTAGTGTTATTTTATTTTAAATACCGTACATCTAATAGTAGATGAACTATACATATATTAGAAACAAATAAACTTTAGATTAGACCATAGGATGATTAGGATCATCGACGCATAGTAAACACTAAGGTTTATTTATATATTTTCTATTTTGTTACATATTTTAATCTATTATTTGCGATTTTGGGGATAGGATCACAGAATAAAAGAATAATTTTTTTTCATAGCCTACTTTTAAAAATAATCTGAAATGTGATTTGCTTAGTAAGCAAGCTTTTCAATTTTGTTCTTAACAAGAAATATCTAGTATTGAAAACGCATGTCAAAGAAACATTTAAACCATTAAAGTCATTTTTACGTAGCAGTCTGATACCATTTTCGTAAATGAGCCATACGAAATCAAGTATTTTAAATAGAAATAACACGTAAAACATGCCAGTCAATAAGGTTGATTCTCAATTAGCTGGTAGAAAGTAGAAAATAAAAGAATAACAAGGGCAGCAAAGCGAGTATTTACTCGAGTGTCTAGAAGAAGCAATACTAGCTCCATAGCTCGAGTAACTGTTGCCATCTGATGCGAGTATGGAGTATCTGCAAGTATGGAGTATATCCGATCACCGATATCTCAATCACCGACTTTTGAAATCAAGTACCTCGGAGTAGTGGTGATCATATGGTATCGATGAGGAAATCACTGTCAGTGATTTATCACCCATCTCTAGCAGTTACCTCTTAGCGGTTGTCGAGAACACAACCTCTGGGGTCACCTTGACCCCGTGCGAACGTTTGTGTTAGTGAAAAATCCAGAGCTTCCTAGAAAGCTGATATCATGGCAATTTTGGTAAAAGAATGCCACCCAAACCTCTCAGAAGTAACAATTGCAGCAGAAATTCCAAGATAATGCAAACGTGAAAAATATCCATCATATTTAGTAAACAAGACCTAAAAATGAAAATGTTTGAAACTGCTGACTTAATAAGAAAAGACGACAATCGACTAAAAATACAATTTTTTATTTTTATATTTTGAAACTAAAAGAAAGATATATAATTTTATATCAGGTTTTCCTTATATTGATAACTTTCTCTGAGTGTTTTTGCAAGTCATACTTTGTAATGTGTATTTATAAAAAAAAATTAATTGTTAAATGTTAAAATTGGATAAAATATTTTTTTCTAAATAAAAGATTTGAAAAAAAAAAACACATACAAAAAAAGGGGTTAAAATACATTACAGAACAATTAAGAGTCATGGTTACCCCATGTGACCACATTATGTTGCAACATAGGCGCGACCGCTCCAGGTTTAAGAACAAATGTTTTAGTAATTTTTTAAATCTTTAATTTTGAAGATGTGATATTTAAATTAAAATAAACAAATATATTTTCTTACCATTTTAAAATTATGAATATACTCGAACTCTAGAGCTTTTAAAAATATTAGACTCGAGTTTGGCTTGAATATAAAAACACAAGCTCGCAGATCCCTACTATACAAGTGAGTTTATTTTATAAAAAATAAATTCAAATATGTAATATTATTCGACTCAACATAAATTAATCACTTCTGGAATGAATTCACTTGACAGTAAATTTTACCTTGATATTTGTATAAGAATAAATGCTATGTGCACTAGTTATTTTTTGTTTCAGTGCTCAATGAGACCAGCAATTCTGCGTTGCATTACCCGGCAATTTGACAAGTACATCATCAATCAACTGCCTTACACCGAACAAAACATGATGAACAAAATGTTTGTAGACATTGGTACCATACATTGGTGTGGAGTGTTGTACAGTAAAAATAATACAAATAAAATACCAAGCAACTCACAATAAAAGGTGTTACTTAATAACCTTTACTCAGAAGTTAAGGGGGTTTTAATCAGGCCTATGCGGATCTCAAAATTCAGGAAAAAAAGTGAGAGAAAAACATTTGCAAACCTTAGACCAGAAAAACTTTTTACAAGATTAAATCAGATTATATTGTTTGTTCCCTTTTATATCTTTGATGCCATAGAAAAAGAGTATAAGTCAAAGAATGTAATTTTTCAGGAGAGGTGTTTTAAAGTTATAAATTAAAGTAGTGGAGACAATTCTATCAATAAAGTTTTAAATTTTTGTATTATTAATATCAAATGAATGTTATTTAACACACTTTATTAAAAGTTAAATTAAAATAGTGTTAATTACTCAAAATGACTTACTTATGTTAGTTTGTCATTATTCTGATTAAGACTTATACTAGTTGCTAGTTGAAATGTTCCAAGAACACTGTATGTAAGATGGCAATGAGAATTGAAATAAATGTCATCAGAAATATTATGTTGTGCATTTATTTAAAGCAAATATGAAATAAAATGTGTAATCAGATAAATTTAATTTTACTGTACTCTTGACACAAAAAAAAATTATTTAAAAACTAGCCTACACCTGATCAGGAATCCTATTAGAAAGTGCAGGTAACATAATATTATATAACTAAATTTAAAGTTAGATAAAACAGACAAGTTAAAAATAAAATCAGTTCAATTTGAATAAACACATAACTGTACATAGTACATTAGGTAAGTCTAAAGTGACCACAAAAAATCAATATATAATTAACTTTAAAACAATAAATTGTCTGCCTTGAAATAATCAATTATTAATAACTTTATAATTATACAGGTACCTATTAAAACATTTCTTCTTATATGAATATGGGTGAAAATGTAGAAAAACCTTTAATTTTTAACATAAAACTATTAAAAGTCAAATGTACCCACAATTATTTTGTAGGTCCTATATGAATTTATTAATTGCTGTCTAATTTTAATGGAAATATATATTTACTTTGGTGACCTGGCGATCTAGGGGTAAGGTGTCAGACTTCTGTGCTGGGGTTCCGGGGTACAAACCTCAGTTCCGGCACAGATTTATCTGATTACCAAACACTTCCTTCACCTCTGACAAGACATGTATTAATCACCACTTGTGAATGTGTGGAATGCCTGGCCTCCATCGTGATTCAGATCCCACGTTTAATTGTAGGTCCTCCATTTCATCTCACAATCACCCTACCATTACACATTAGCGTAAGTGTATATAACCCGAACAGGTAGTAAGACGAGATGCTAACAATAATATATTTACCTTGATAATTGTTGTCTTCCATAGGTTTACACGCCAGCAGTACAGCATTATACTAAATAATTATCATTAATAGAAATAATTTATCCTATCAAAGAATTATTTGAAATACATTTTAAAATTAAATTAAAGCATGATATTAATAAATTAATAAAAAAAATTAATAAAATTTTGATAATACAACTATAATAGTAATACAGTATCTTGTTTAAAACTACCCATTGTAGACTTACACTGTTGAGGGCAGCAAGTAAAATACAAAACAAAAAGTTCCTGATTGTATAACTTGACTTATACTAAAATAAAACAAATGTACTAGTACTATAAAGATCAAATGGAAATTTTCCACCAATAAGGTTGAGTTTGACTTATACTAATTGTGCTAAATGGTAGTTTTGGCCAAGGAGAATGTAAATATTAACTTATCTCATTTTGATAATTTTTTGACTTAAACTCTTTTTCCCTGGCACCAAAGATATGTTTTTATCCATCTTTCCTCTGCCTTCTTCCATATTATACATAACAGAGTATATCAAAAAGCAAAGAGGTTTTTCTTAACTATAGAGATATAATAAATTCACATCCAATGTCCTTTTCCTATGTTTGTCCTTTTACATGTTTCTATCCAAATGTCCTATCACTCTTTCCCGAATTCCTTTTTTCCCCCCTTTGGTTTTTTGTTTTCTCTTTTAGGAAGTTGCATTGCACATTTCACACTCACTCCTGATGAGTTATAATAGAATAAAACCTATGTTGAGGAATTGGGCAGTAAGGATTAATTTTATAAGAGGCAACCACCACCTCTTTGGTGGTAGCAATGAGAAGGACGAACTGAATTCTTCTTTTAATTGTAAAAGTCATATTGTGTTCATGTTGTGTTTCTATCCATCTTTCAAATAAAACACAAGATTAAATCGAACATTTTGACTCCAAATTAAATATTAGTTAGTTTCAACTTTGCTTCAAAATTAATTTTGACTTTGACGCCTAATAATGAGGGCTAAAATACACTATTATATTCCATTTTTTGTCATTTTGTACTCTTATTTAAATTACAAATTAATTTTCATATGAAAAAATTCTGCAGTAGTGTAAAATGGGGTAAATAGGGTCACTTCCAATGTTAATTTACTCTGTATCAAATAAAAAAACTAGCTTACAATAATCAACATTTATAAACAATTTTGGTCTTGTCTTCTTCTCTGGATTAGTAAATAAAAATATATTGTTAGTTGTACAAAGTAATTTTATAAAGATTATTTTTAATGTGGTGTTATACATCCTCTAAAATTTAGATTGTGTGAATAGAATAATTCATTTTTGGTTTATTTTTTCGGTGCTTACATGAGTTGAATAGTGTCAGTAAAGGTTTTTTTTAAATATCTTCGGTCATGTTACATTTAAAATTAAGGAATGAGTTAAAAATTAAAAATAAACTAATAAAAATCTTATCAATGTTGATTGAAAAATGAAAGTATATATTTTCTAAAATGTTCTTCCAATGAAAATTGGGCTGTAAATCATAGACATTTAAATTGTGTTTGCACACTATGTCCTACTACTGTTTGGGGTTATCTATTAAAAAAAACTCAAAATGAGAAGTTTGTAAGCAGTTTTAGAGACCTGCCTAGTAAAACATTCATGATTTAAAGCTTTTTTTTCTTCTACAATCTTAGATATGTCTTTCCCAAACTTCTTGGAAAGAGGTCCAGTTTTGTAAACATGTCATCTAGTAACATGGAATTTAATAACTAGAGTTAAAACACCCCCCAAAAAATAATAAACACTACTCATAATTCTCTTCAAATAAAGTTTTGGAAATGTTTGGTCCCTAACCCACCTGGAGGTTAAATCAATAACAGCCGATTATCTGCAGTTTGAACACCTTTTTAAATATAAGTTTAGTTTGAATTAAACGAGTATAATCATGGAGTAATGTTGCAGAGATAAACAAAATATCATTAAAAAAAACGATATTAGCGAGGAAAGTTGAAATAAATTATACATTTTTTACCCTATTAGCCCTATTTTATGGTAAATTAAATTAGTTTAAAAGAATATAAAAAAAACTATCCAACAAAGGTCACATGTCAGCATGGGAACACATATATAATATGCTGTAATATACATATTTAACATCTTTTAATGTAGTAGTGAACACTGTGATTGGATATTAGATGTGCACCTTCAAGAGATCTGAGATATATCCTGACACATTATGGAGCTGTCATGATCTCAGGGGAATGTTTCTCCCCCTGTTCTTGTTACCCATTTGGCCTAAACACCTTTTGAATACCTCAATAGAGTCCTGATGAACAAAGTAGAATTCAGAGGGAATGTATCCACATGAATGGAGGAAGAGTGGGAAACCATACATAAAAATAAACCTCTCCAATACACCAGGTTAGAATTCAAACCCTGACAACCCAATTACCAGCATTCCAGTCTATGACATCCCTAGGCCTTTCGTCCATGGAGCTATTAAAATAAAACTCAAGCGTGATGTGAGTAAAACCTAAATTACCAACCTGTAGCTTGAGCATCACCACTAGTGTATTTAAATAGCGGTTCATTCCCGGGGCTAGTGTTTGCTAACGGGTTTACAACACCTCTGTAATTAGCCACTGGAATCTCAACGTGCTAGTCGGTGGGTTACCTCAGTTACAAACTCAATCATCATGAATCAGCACATAAAAATGTGTTAACACTAACATTTTTGTATGGATGTGAAGCGTGGGTTTGTAAGGAGAAACAGAAGAGCAAGGTAAGTGCAGTTGGAATGAAATATCTAAGAAATGTATGTGGAAAAACTTGTATGGACATACTCAGTAATGAATGGGTGCTAAAGGAGCGTGGTTTGAAAGGGAATCCAAAAGGTAAATGTGAAAAAACTGTTCGGCATGTTGAAAGGATGATTGTGGATTGCGTGACGAAGCAAATATATGAAGGTAGAGTTTGTGTACCAAAAGGAAAGGGTAGGCTATGTAGGATGTGGCTAAATGTTGTAGATGAATGTGTAAAAACGAGAAAGATTAAGTTTTTAAAGAATAAAAAAGCATGTATGACTCAGAGTATTGATGTTGTTGAGGCGAAGGGAGTATGCAAGGATGGGGAAGTCTGGAGAAAGTTAGTGAGGATGGATTAAAAACATAATATTGGGTTGTAGTCCTATACATTCTTCAACATTATCATAGGGTAAAGAACACCCGTTGTGGTGATTATTAGGGCTCTGCGAGTAATCATATTCTGAGCTTCGAGCCGAGCTCAACTTGATGTACTTAATAATCAATTTTTAAAACACAATAGTAGTCTATTTAATTGAGATAAAATCAGAAATCCCACTTAAAAATCATTCAGTTGTTTATAAAATTGTTAAAAATTAATTTCAATTTTCACAATAATAATGCAATAAAGCCTTAAAACAACATTTGACCGGTAAATTTATTCAATATTGTCGTTCATTTTGAATGATACTTTATTGAAGTTGTTTACTTGTGTAGCCATCAAAGCAATGAAAATAAAAATAGCTAAGATTAGTAATAAATGAATGATTCTTTTTAACATTTTTACCGGGTTCTTTTCTAAAATAATAATTTATGATAGATTAAAAATGTAATATCCATAATATATTGTTATGATAAATGTTTTCAAACTTAAGAAGTTTAAAACTCGTATTAATGAATGTGGTTAACTACAAAACTAGCTCTAGTTTGGTATTATTTAGTGATAGAATTATGTTGGTTAACATGTTTAAAATCAATGTTGATGTTATTTATTGCAATAGATATTTTAAAAAACTTACCACATTTATATTAAAATGCATTTCTTATTTCATATTGTTGGCTAGAAATATTATTTTAGTCATATTATTTTTAATTTTAAAGTATCAGCATCAACTTTTATAAGCATTAAAAATCGAATTGACATAAATTTCTCAATAAAATAAAATAATGTATAACAAGAGCTGTACAATGCACATGTGCAACTGTGCATAGAGAAATGGAAATGGAACCAAAGACGTGATCATGCACAATTATACTAAGGAATAATAAATGAAATACGAAACACTTCAAATTTCTTTGTTTATGATTCATATGTTTTCTTATAGGGTAAATTAAGTTACTCAGGTATATTTTAGGAAAATATTAGCTTATAAAAACAGCAATTTTATTAACATTTTATGTGATATTACAGCGACAATTGTCAAATATACAACTGTCTAACTCAGTACAAGGTGAAGTCTATTTTATTAATACATGTTGCAGACATAAGACATTACAATACAAAGACACAGATAACAAGTCCTTGGGGTAACACCCCAGACGCTCAACTTGTTCCTGGATAGAGAGTGTAGTTCCTCACATAGCTACAGGGCACTATCATCACATCTCCCCTATAAAGATCGGAACAGTCTACGGGTATCCTGGACCGTTGACTTCTTCGAGCAGGAGTGGATGAATTGGGAGAAGAACCATCAAGTTGAGGTACTTCAATTACCACCTCTGAGGGTGTTGGATGAACTGGTAGAATGGACTATCTTCTTGGAGGTGATGAGCTGTTATTTGCCAACTCATCTGGCTCTTGCTGGACCCGAGGACCATTTTCATTAAAAGGCTGCAGAGACTTTCGATTCCTTTTAAATTGTCTGTCCTCTGGGTTATATACGACCGTGGTGTATCATGTTTCTTCACTATAGTACCGTCTTGGTTCCAGTTGGTGATATAGACTTTTGTTCCGGGGTTCAAATTTGTGAGAGGCCTAAACATACGGTGACACTCATAGTTTTCTTGTTGCTTCAACAGTCTGTGTTCTTCTCTGTGGAACAGCTGGTCCAAATTAACTAGTGAGGGAACGAGGTTACGTGGCAATGTTGGTATAAATTTCCAAAGTGTTCTCCCCATCAAGAGCTCAGCAGAGCTAAAGCCAAATTATAGAAGTGTGGAGTGCATCATAAGTAAGGCTCTGTATGGGTCCTCGCTCTTTTCAATATGATTTTTAAAATTCTTTACTTCAAACTCTACGAAGCCATTGCTTAGTAAGTACTTAGGGCTGGATGTAACAAGTTTAAAATTATAATCTTTAGCAAACTGGAAAAACTTTTCATTCATTACATTGTTATGGATCCATTGTGAGCCACAATCCGCTCTAATAATTTCAGGTACTCCATGCCTGGCTAGAATATAGATTTGAGATGATTTATGACATTAGTAGTAAGGCGCCCCAGCAAAGTCATTTCTGAATATCTGTAGTAGTAGTCAGCAACAAGGAGCTACCAGTTACCTTTAACATCAAAAGATCCATGCCAATTGTTTGCTAAGGCTGCTCAGGAAATAGAGTGGGTATTAAAGGTTCTGATCAATTTATCCTAAATTTGGCACACTTGGCACAATTCTCGACCAGATCTCTTCTCTCAGTTGAGTGGACAATCTTGGCCACCAAACGCTTTGTTTAGCAAGTGCTCTACATTTGATAATCCCCTGATTACCTTCGTGTAGTTTATTTATTATTTCCTTCCGCATGCAATTAGGAATTATTACCTTTTAGAAGAAGGCCATTTGTAGAGATATTTTGTTTCGATCTTGCCAATAAGTTAAACACATTTCCTGTATTTGTGACTTTATAGAGGCCATCCGTCTTGGCAAAACTGCATAAGGTGGATACTAGCCTCACCCTTATGCAGATCCAGAAAAATTTCTGCCAACTTAGCATCAGACGCAGGAAGACCACAGGCAACCTCTTGGACATATGCCATCACTTCTTCAGCTAGTTCATCTTCCCCAGCAAGTAATGGCTGAGAATTGGGGGAAAGAGCATCAGCAATTAGTAGATTTTTACCAGCTACATGAACAATCTCAAACAAATACCTCATCAATCGAAGCTTAAGTCTTTGTAGCCTAGGAGTTATATAATCTAGGTCTTTGGTGGTGAAAATAGGAATTAAAGGTTTATGATCAGTCTCTAATGTTATATGAATGCCTATAATAAAATCAGTAAAGTGGTCACATGCCTAAACAAGAGCCAGTCCCTCCTTCTCAATTTGTGCCCACATTCTCTAAGCTTCACTGAGAGTTCGAGAAACGTAACTCACAGGTCTAAGAGATACATCATCTTGGCGTTGTATTAAAACTGCACCAAGGCCATAGGATGATGCGTCAGCTGACAAAATAGTGCCATCATTGCACTTGTATAAATCAAGAATAAGTGGCTTTGTTATGGCTATCTTTATGTTTGCAAATGATTGAGCCTGTAGACAATCTCATAACCAGTCAACGTTTTAGCAGAGAAGCTCATTAAGAGTTTGCGATAAGGTAGACAGATTTGGGATGAACTTGGCCAGAAATGTTACAAGACCCAAAAATCCTTTTAGCTCAGTTACATTAGTAGGAGGTTTCAGTTTTAGAATAGAATCAACTTTTTTTGGGTCCGGAGAAACACCCCTTGCAGATACAATATGGCCAAGAAAGTTTATTGTAGTTTACCGAAACGAACACTTTTCCTCATTTAGAGTCCAATCTGCTTCTTGCAGCCTAGAAAGGACTTTATAAAGCTGTGAGTCATGTTCCTCAATAGTTTACCCAAAACTATATTGTCAAAATGGCAGACAACTCCCTCCAATCCTTCTAAATGTGCACTGACCTCCTTCCGGAAAACCTCCAGAGCAGGGGATATCCCAAAAAGTAACTGAAGAAACTGATACCTTCCATATGGTGTGATGAATGTGGTAAGAGCTCTGAGAGAATCTGTGAGGGGAACCTGCCAAAATCCTGAGTTGGCATCTAATTTTGAGAATACCTTAGCCCCTTCTAGTCGACCTAGGGAATAATCAACTGCCGGCATAGGAAAAAGTTATCTATCTACATGATGATTTAATTTAGTCAGGTTAACACACAACCTTGGGGATCCATTGGCTTTTGGAACTATAACCATGGGAGCACACCAATCTGATGACTTGTCAACTTTTTCTATGACTTCATCCTGAACCATCCTATCCAATTCTTGTTCAAGAACCTTCTTTAAAGGTAAAGGAACACATCAGGGAACACTAATAGCATGTGGTACAGACCCTTCTCTAAGTTTTATGCGGTATGGCTCTCGAATATTTCCTAGCCCTATAAAAAGCTTGGGGAACACAGTTTTAAGAACAAAATTAGCTTTTCCTACTCCAGAAATCCTCTTTATAAGGCCTAATTTCTCACAAGTATGATGCTTAGAAGAATTATATCTGCTCTTTGAACTACATAGAATATCTCATAAATATTTTTGTTTTTGTATTAGAGTTTCCTTTTAATCCTGCCAATAGTTTTGAGATGAGCGCCCTCTGGACCAGATAGGATTTTATTTGATGGCAAAAGATCCATATATTGAAAAGACTCCTCGTATGTACGTTTTCCAATAATATTCACACCTGCGCCAGTATCAATTTTAGAAGAAAGGTCTTTCCCCCAGAATTTGGTGTTTACCAACCATTTAGAATTCAAATAATTAATTTCTGTAGAGGCAAGGCCAACAAATTCACCATCTTCATCTAACTCGTTCGCCGTGTCAATAGCATCAACTGATCTAAATCTACAATATTTTGCATAGTGCCCTTTATATCGACACTGATGACAGATAGCACTCCTAGCAGGACATTTGGTTCTAGGGTGTTCAGTAATACTTCCACACCAAAAAAAATTATTTTCTAGTTTGACTTTTATCTTCGTTAGAAAAAGTGTTCCTACTCTAACCAAAAAAATTTCCACTTTTTTATAGGTTTATTTGTAGCATTAACCTTGTCAGCTGCAACTTGACTAGCTCCTGTTAAAGTCTCCTGGTGTTTTTTCACTTGCTCAGAATGTATTTCAGAATTAACAGCTATTTCCAGAGTTAAATTGCCATCTAATTGTAGTTTAAACGAGAGATTTTTATCTATACCAACTACGACTCTATCTCTAATGGCTTCATCATAAAAAGTGACAGGAAAGATGCAATCTTGAGCAACAGTATGAAGATCTGTAACATAATCACTTATTGACTTGCCTTAATGTTGGAATCTAGTATGGAACCGTGCTCGTTAAAAAATTATGTTTTGGTGGGAATAAAATGGCTGGTCAAACTTCTGAAGGACTGTATCAAACTTCTTTTGATCAGCTAATGATAGCTTGAACAGTAGGAAAATAGTTTCAGCCTGAGAGCCCATCAAATAAATCAAAGAATTTACCCGCTCTTCTTCCTCCTTCAACATACCTGAAGCATGTCTGAAACGCATAAAACGATTTTTCCATGATTTCCATTCCAATGTCAATTTGAAATCGAAAGGGTTTGGAGCCGGTATTTGATACACAGGAGCCGAAATATTGGAACTGGGTTCTTTATCTATATTGGAACTGTTCACTTCACCTTAGTTAGATTTAAATAGAGTGCATTATCCAACCACTGCCACCATGTGATATTACAGTGATAAATGTCAAATATATAACATTTTAACTCGGTACAAAGCAAAGTCTATTCTGTTAATACATGTTGCAGACACAAGACATTATAATACACAGCCACAGATAACAAGTCCTTGGGGTAGCACCTCTAATGCTCAACTTGTTCCTGGATAGAGTGTGTAGATCCTCACAGAGTTGCAGGGCACTATTATCACATTTTATTAAGACAGTGTAGAAACATTCTACAATAATGTAAAGTGATAGTGAAGGAAGTCAACCTGAAAGGATAGTTAGGTTAGGCTTAGATATAAACAAACACACTTCTCTATTTTCTTTCTACACTTTTACAATTCCCACTTCTTCAAATTTCCAAAGTTGCACACTGTTTTGAATTTTTGGAAATATCTATTTTTCATATGAAGAGACATTAATGAAAAAGTAATATTCCCAAAAATTCAAACTAATGTGCAACTGTGGAAGTTCGAAGAAGTGAGAAGTGTCAACGTTTAAAAAGACATGAAGATAGAAGTGTGTTTGTTCTTATCTAGGCCCAACCTAAGTATCTTTTCAGGTTGACTTCCTTCAATATCACTTATGTTACACAATTGGACAGTGTTTCTACAGTGTCTTGTTATAAATTTCCCAGCCATCATGCAGTTATGCATTTTATTAACTTTTTTATAATTATTGTTGGTGTAGTTTTAATGTCCTTAAAGACATGAGTGTTATTTCTAATTTAAAAACCAATATTTCCATTGTTTAACTTTTTTCCCCAGAAGTGTTTACTCTTTATAAAAATTAGTGTCATTCATATTTTAAAAATATGTGTTTTTGTAACATTTTAAAATTATGAATATACTCGAACACAACTCAAGCTCGAGAGCTTTTAGAAATACTCAACTCGAATGAAAAAATCGAAGCTCGCAGACCCCTAGTGATAATAAAATATTTCAATATATAGATTTATCTTCAGTCCTTGAAGTTGACATAGTTGTTATGTATTACCCAAGAGTTCGAATATAGGCTATACAAAATATTTATGAAGGTTGTTTTTGGGGAAAAGAGTATGGCTTATTTTCTGGTCAATACTGTAATAATTAATTGGCATTTACTTTAACTCACAGGAATTGTTAATAGAAAATATACTAAAATTTCATGCACATTGTAGGATTTGCAATAGTCTAAATCTTTATATAGATTTTTTCTAGTTTGGTTTGATTCTAGTTATTGAATAATTTGAAATTCGAATCAATATTGGTATCATTAAAGCTTCGTAGAACTTTAATAATGATATATCTCCAGATAGTCCTCAAATCCACAAAATTTGTGACCGAAACAAATTAACACAAACACATTTTTTTACATATATTATGTTTGATTTCAAAAATTAATACAGAGTGAAATTAAAACTGGATAAAGCAACCCAAATTGAAAATTAAATAAAATATTCAAAATAAACCAATTTTGAGTTTATAATAATTATGAGCCACTAATTGTACGTCATGTATCGAGGTGTGGCAGAAAACTTGGCGTAGGACTTTATGACCTTGTTGACAGCTTCCAAGAAATCTTTCTCTGTGGCAACCTTCCTTCGTGCTCTGATGGCGAACATTCCTGCCTCGGTGCATACGGAGCGAATCTCTGCTCCTTTAATATAATAAGTAAAACATGTTTAAATGAACATATATATATAAATATACACACAAAATTGAATATTGAACTAAAATGTGACAAAAACTAACCATGTAAGTACGCATAGGTCAAATAATTCCATTTTGTGGGTTTCTATCCATTCCAATCTATCTCCTTGGATTAGATGGATTCAATTACAAAAACAGCTCTCATAATGGATTATAACAAGTTTATTTCATTGTGTGCTGGCACATTAACCAGACTCCAAGACTTTAATTTACCATTCATATAGACTAAGCTCAGTTTTATTATTATGTATTTATGCAAATGCTAAAATATTGAACCCAGGACTCTTAAATGACCAAGCAGACATAATGTTTAGGAAGATTCCCACGATTAAAATGTAAGTAAATTTAATATATGAAATTCAAAATATGAATCTAGTAAACTTATAATCTTTGTATGTTACATGTATTTCAATTACTGACTGAGCTCTTTATTTCACCATTTATGATACCTCAATTCTTAGGTTTCAAAACCCAGTAAAGGAAAGTCCTGTTATTTAAATAAAACAGCAACCTTCATAATAGGTATGCATACTAAAATTTTGAGAGATGTGTTTTTATGAACTTCTACTTAACACATTAAAATAAGTATCAAACTAGTTTTAAAGTTTATTTTAGCTTTGACATTATTAAATGTAATACAAATAATACATCATAAAAACATAATAGTTTAAATAGGAGTGTGCAAATAGAATTTTTTTATTGAAACAGATCGCTAAGGTTTGAACAAATATTGAATAATAAAAATAAAATAATTTATTTTAATACACTATATTTATTAGTTAATCTATTTTGAAAATGATGTTTTATATTTAATTATTGAAAGAATGCGAAAAAAACTTTTTAAGTGTCCTCTATTTTAACACCTCTTAAATGCTATCTAGGTTTGAAACACCTTAAATATTCTTTAGATATAAAACCCCTTTATGGTTATCTAGGTTTAAAACCCCTTACATATTCTTTCGCTACGAAACCTCTTAAATGTTCTCTAGATTTGAAACACCTTAAATGTTTTAGGTCTAAAATCCCTTAGGTTTGTTACCCTTTAAATATTCTTTGTTTGTAACCCTTTGAAACCCTTCTATTTGTTTAAAGTCCCTTTAATGGTCTCTAGAATTAATACACTTGTAATCTCTACTCTTTGTTTGGCTGCTAGCAACAGACAGGGTGACGCTCATAAATAGTTGACTTTGGTAAGCTACTCCCTCCCCTCTCATTTCTCTGCCCCAAAAGCTGGTGGAATATAATATATCTATGTCCTTCTCTAAATATTTCATGCTCTCTCCCTTGCTGAGCCTAGCAAATAACTGTTGATAGACAAAGCACATTGACTCACAAGCTTTCCAACTTGTTTGTCTCACCACAGGAAGTAAAAATACTCCCCTCTCCCAAACAAGTTTGGTGCAGAACAAAGAAGATGACTGTCTCCAATAGAGAGGAGTACCTGCTGGAATCATAAGCGGGATTTATTTCCCACCCAAACCCTAGTAATTGTTAATGTATTCAGCATGTCCTTTGTGTTCTAGTGATCTTGCAGTATCTAAACATTGGCATTATGTAGAAGTTTTTTTAAATCTATTTACATGTTAAGTTGCTATTTAGAAATACTCTACAGTATAACATATAAGTAAAAACCATATTTTTAATGTGAGTTTGGAAATGGATTATAAAGGTTAAAATTTAAGAATCAAATAAAGAAAAACAGGAATAGTTACTTCTTTTTGTGATTTTAGAGAGCTTTTAGCAAATCAAATGTCGACACAGACTCCAACTTTAAATAATGCAAAAAATAAAAACTAGTCCTAAGCACAAGAAACGCTTGGATAGGTCAATGGGAGTAGGTTGGCATGCTAAATAAAAAAATGTACCAGGTTCGAGTCACAAAATTATGCTGCATGAATAATGAGTGGTTTGTTTACTGTTTCTACCACCATCATCCCACCTACATCACTCACCAGTGCTATTAGGACACAGTCTTGCCAACAGTTCAAACCGAATGTCTCTTTCAACACTCATTGAACGTGCATGGATTTTGAAGATGTGTGTGCGTCCATCGAGGTCAGGCAGCCCAAACTCCACCTTCCTGTCAAGACGTCCGGGCCGCATAAGGGCTGGGTCAAGAGTGTCAGGACGATTTGTAGCCATGAGGACCTTAGAGAGTAAAATAAATATATGTATTCGTAAATTTACCAAATGATTGGAAACAAAAATAGTTTATTTCTGAATAAATAAATTAATGTGTTGAATTTTTTTTAAATGCAAACGTCTTTTGAGGTATATTTTGTACATAATTTTGTTTTTAAATGTCATCGATAATTGTTAGCATTAAAAATATACTGTCCCGTCTTTAGTCTACTCAGCGATGGTTATTGCCAACAGTTATAATATGGTGTTATGTGTTTGATAATGGCTGCCTACTTGTTTTTAAATATTCCTAAAATTAAAAGCAATAAGAGTTTGTATCAATTTTGTAAAATAATTTTCATGTTTTCAAAATTAAAATTTCTGAGATTTGAAAGCAAGAAATCAAGTAAATAAGCTAGGTGTATGAGAGCTTGGGTTTTTTTTTCAATCAAGTCAAGTCTTTCTAAAAGCTCCCGAGTTTGAGTTGAATTCGAGCGTAGGCCTATTCATAATTTTAAAATGTTAAAAAGTATATTAAAACACATGTTCTTAAAATATGAATGACACTCATTTTAATAAATAGTAAATACTTTTGAAAAAAAAAAAGTTAAATAATGGAAATATCGGCTGTTAAATTAGAAATAACACTTAAAAAACTCAATTTAAAAATAAGAACAACACTCAAATAAAAATCTAATAAAACACAAATAATTAAAGTGGTTTTAACACACGTCTTAAAGGACATTAAAATTACACTAACAAATATAAAACAAAGTTAATAAAATGAATAATTGTATGATGTCTTAGAAATGTATAACAAGACAGTGTAGAAACAATGTACAGTGATGTAAAGTAAGTGATAGGGAAGGAAGCCAGCCTGAAAGGATAGTTAGGCTAGGCCTAGATATAAACAAACACCCTTTTCTCTTCATGTGTTCATAAGCTTTTACACTTTCCACTTCTTTAAAACTTCCACAGTTGCACATTAGTTTGAATTTTCAAGAATATTACTTTTTCATTAATGTCTTTTCATATGAAAAATGAATATTTCCGAAAATTCAAAACAATATGCAACTGTGGAAGTTTGAAACAGTGGAAAGGGTAAAAATGTAAGACGAAATAAAAAAGTGTGTGTTTATATCTAGCCCTTACCTAACTATTCGTTCAGGTTGGCTTCATTCACTATAACTTTATATTATTGTAGAGTGTTTCTACCCTGTCTTGATTAAAAGTTTAATACAATTGACACTTTAATAAGCTAATATTTCCACAAAGTTTGCTTCAGTAACTTAACTTACTGTATAAGAAAACGTAATAATCATAACAATTATAAATTTGAAGTGATTCGTATTCTGTTTATTATTCCTTTAGTGTAATTAATTGTGCTTGATCAAGTGTTATGTTCCTTTTCCATTCCTCTATGCAAAGATGAACATGTGCATTGTACGGACTCTCGTTTGACATTATTTTATTGAGAAATTTACTTCAATTGAATTTTTAATGCTTATAAAAGTTGATGCTCGTACTTTAAAATTAAAAATAATATTTTTAGCAAACAATATAAAATAGTAAGTGCTTTTTTAATATAAATGTGGTAAGTTTGGTAAAATATGTATCGCAATAAATAAGAGCAGCATTGATTTTAAACAGGTTAACCAACATAATTCTAAAACTAAGTAGTAACTTAATTAGAGCTAGTTTTGTAGCTAAACATATTAATTAATACAAGTTTTAAATATCTTAAGTTTGAAAACATTTAATATAATATATTTTTGATATTACAATTTTAATTTAACATGAATTATTATTTTGAAAAGGGACCAGGTAAAGATAGTAAAAAGATTCATTCAATTATTTAGTAAGCTTCTTAGCTATTTTTATTTTCATTGATTTGTCATGGCAATAGAAGTAAACAACTTCAATCAAGTATAATTCAAAATGGATGACAATATTTAAAACATTTACAGGCCTAAAGTGGCTTTAAAGCTCAATTACGTTTATAATGTGAAAATTGAAATTAATTTTTAACAATTTCTTAAGTAACCGAATGATTTATAAGTGAAAATGTTGATATCATCTCATTTAAATAGACTATGCTTACTATTGCGTTTAAAACATCGATTATTAAGTACATCAAGTGGAAGCTCGAAAATTATGAGCCTACAAAACTTTCAATCTTGATCTTGAGCTTGTCGCTTAAGCTCGAGATCAAGATACGAGAACTCGCAGAGCCCTAATACAAGCAAATATTTAATTGCCACCTAAAAATAACTCAAAAAATTTGTCCCGTTGGTTTAAGGAGATAACCCTAAAATTATCTGATATTTTGGTACCACTCTTCTCTCAATATTTCCGACTAAAGAGTTGAAAAACATACTCTTATACAAACTGTAATACCTTAATGTTGCCGCGAGGATCAAAACCGTCCAGTTGGTTGATGAGCTCCAGCATTGTCCTCTGAACTTCGTTGTCACCACCAGCTCCATCATCAAAACGAGCCCCGCCAATTGCATCAATTTCATCAAAAAAGATGAGGCACGCCTTCTTGCTGCGGGCCATTTCAAATAGTTCTCGAACCATTCGAGCTCCCTGTAAGGCACCCACTTACAATTTTACAGAGTCACTTTTTTAAATAGTTAATGTGTAAAATGTAATAATAACCACAAGAAATTAGTTTAATATAGTGCCTTTTTATCAATTATAAAAGTCTATCAAGCCTTTTTATATCCTGCTAGTAAGAAAAGATAGCTGATATAATATACAGCATATTCAATGTTAATAGAAGGGAGATAATACCAACAGTTTGTATTGGATTCTAGAGACCTTCTTGTTTACTGGTGGGTTATTTTAATTTTTTTTTAACAACTATAAGAAGAATAGTGCAATGGATCTTTACCTCCCCAACATATTTCTGCACAAGTTCGGAGCCAATGACCCTGATGAAGCAGGCATCAGTTCTGTTGGCGACAGCTCGGGCGCACAAGGTCTTACCTGTTCCGGGCGGACCAAACAAAAGCACGCCTTTGGGAGGCTCAATGCCCAAGTTCACAAACTTTTCAGGCTGAAACATCCAAAAATCAGACATTCTTATATATTTTTATAAGAATAGTGACTATTTGTTTAAACTTGTGTTCTAAAAGATTGCTACCAACCAACAATAAGTAAAAATGATTTATTTTATTACTTATTTTTTACATTAATTTATATATTTTAGTGTCCTAGTAAATGGAAGATGGAGATGTAAGAAAGTAAAACAACTATCAGCAGAAACAGATCTAGTTGTTACAGTAAAAATTATATGAATAGGGTGGCCAGGTCATGTACTATGAAGATAAGATAAGAAGCTTGTCAAAACAGTAATGAATGGAAAAGTAGATGGCAGAATAAAGAAGAATTGGAGATCTGAAGGAATATATGGAGGCTTGGAGTAACAAAGGACCTGTAAGTTTAGTGTGCAATGGAAGAGATAGTGGAAAACAGAAAAAAAAATGAAAGAAGCTGAAATGTAAGGCTATTAATCGACCACGGTTCATGAAGCCAAGGAAGTGAAGTGAAAATAATTCCTATCTACATACATGCAGCAATGGTGTTTCGACGACTTCTCTCAACTTCTCAATCTGCTCTTTGCAGCCTCCAACGTCACTGTAAGTCACATCTGGCTTCTCCTCCACTTGCATCATCGTTACTGTAGGGTCAATCTTGGGGGGCAGGGGTATGTGGATCTGGTACTTGTTGCGGTCCACGCTAAAAACATTATATAAAATTGCCTCTAATTAGAGATTAGTATACAATGATGGAGTTTACCACAACTTGACAAGAATACTGTTTTTTATAATCTTTATTGATCTTAAAGAAATTATGATTAAAAAATCCAATAGGTCTTCTCATTCAAGCTTTACACATTTTTACTATGCTAATGGGGTAGGAATGAGGAAGGTAGGATTTAGAATAACTGCACCTACATTTGTAGTGAGGGAGAGTGGAAATCTACTTGGGAAAATTCACCCTGAGTACACCAAGCCACTATTCAAACCTCAACTTTTACATAATATTTTTGATTATCATTTATTACCAGTGTAGTTGCAGCTTATAATAACATATTAAACCTAGGAAAAACACATTAGCCAGACTCCATGTATGGAATTTACCTCTTGTTCTATCCTGCTGGGAAACAAATCTTGACCCACAAATCAATAGTTAGATTTTCTGTGAACTGAGTAAATATTTCTCAGCAATTTACATCAAATCACTGAAGATGTAATATTCTGTCGTTTGGTACCCCCTAACTAACCTATATGTGATTTTGTCATAATGACTGGTGGGGAAGTCAAGATAAAAAAAGAAAAGTCAGTATAAAGTAGTTTTTGATGTTTAGTATAAAAGTATGGTTTGCACATAAAGAAGTTTATAAATTGTGATGATAGTTGTATAGATGGTTCAGAAGTTGAATTAGTAAAACCGTCATGTCAATGATCAACACTTTTGTTGGTGTGTCCGTGTTTTATGGCCAAGAGGTTCCACATACCTCCTCTATTTTACACCCACAATGATGCATAGAGATTTTTAATCACTCCTTCTAAACATTTTTCACACTGAAAATTCATCATGAAGGTCAGAGTGACGTCCAAAGACACAATAAATTAGCTTTTTCTCTTATGTGTTTACTTGCTTACTAGTTTCGGTGAATCAATTTTATTAACCATCAGAAGGGAGTCTGCTTACCCTTAGTTGTCACATAATCAAGAGGAGGCAGATCCTTCAAATAGGGATAATTTACATTTTCCCACATGCTTTAATTAAAGCTTAATCTGCAATGAGCTAACTATGAGCTAATTCAGACATAATGTAGTTAAGTTTGGGAATTATTATTTCTATTTCTGACACACTATTATTGCTTCTTCAATGTTTATAATACATAATGCAATTAGGTCAACAAACAACAGCAAAATACTGCCTACACAATCACAATTCTTATTTTACAAACAATCCTTTAAGGAAAACATATTTTATTTGTTTTATAATGTATTTAAGTGCATGTAAGAAAGAAATGTAAAAAAGGGCTAGAAGAAGGTCAATCACACAAAATGTCTTTCACAGTAGAAAGTGAGCCATAGTAGAAATTTTACATTGCTTCCATTAGAGAGGAGAACAGTTCACAATGCTGCCACTACTAAGAGTTAATTGCTTTCTCTTCAATAAAATCAAGAAAGGTCAACTTACCCAACTCGCATACCTTCTTCAATATCAGTTGGTGCCACTGAGTCGGCCAAATCAACCACAAACTTGGCGAATTGCTTCACATTTATAATGTATTTGGGATCATCAGAGTCAGCATTGATGATTTTAGTACATCTAGCCACCTTAGGAAAAAAAAATTTAACTTACATAAAACTAATAAATTTAATTTACTAAAACTTTATCAAAATTAAACAAAAAAGTCACAAACTCAATAATGTTAGAAAATATTCAAGACGAAAAGTGTTAATAAGACAAAAAACTATTATGTATTTGTACATTTAATGAAATAGTTATTTATAACTTAATCCAAGGGTTGTATTATATATTGGAAGAAGTCACAGGATTGGTGTAAAAGAGGTTTTCCTTATAGGGATTGAATATTAATCTAAAGGTTATGTTAATTTAGGGGAAGTGCAACAGCATGAGCAAAGCGAGTTGAGAAACTAAAGAATGAAAAATCACACTTGGGAAACCACCACAATGCAGAAGGCTGGGATTTAAAAAGATTTTTCTTATTAATACTATCTGCATATTTGCAATAAGAGGTGGGAATGAGGAAGGTAGAATTAGGGATGTGAAATGTACTGTCGGCCCCCATAGGCCGTGAATATGATTCAGAAGCAATAATAAAATTGTTGATATAAACTTATGTATATAGTTTATTGTTAAAGTTCCAAACACACTAAGATTCCGTGAGGTGTGAGTGGGCGTGGCGGATGGTGATTGACTGACTGGTCTACACATACTAGGAGGTCTCGACTCTTACAAGTCTCTCGAGCAACTGACTCGCTGTTTGCCTCAAGCAAACTCAAAGAGACATCACAGACCCTAGCGCCACAGTTGCCTGTCAATGCTACCGAATACACACGTCCCCCACACTCAGCCCCCCCCCC
>CABFVX010001630.1:68929-151638 GCA_902151425.1 Timema shepardi | reverse complement strand
TTTCTTCGTGTCTAGCAGTTTGCTGTCTACCACTTTGTCAACTCGTGTCGACCACTTTGTTGTCTATCACTTTGCCTGCTCCCAAACAAAAATAGGTGGTTATAGTTGTAAGATAAAAAGTCTGTATGATACCCTAATTAGATTCTAAGTATCTCCGAGGAAAATATCTACTATCTGTACACAGTTTTATACATCTATTCACTTAGCTATTATTTAAGAATTTATGTAAATTGTCTTTAGAATGGATCACAGCCGTTTTAATTAAGTCCCAGGTTCGATTCTCGTAAACAGGTGTAATTTTTCGACTATATTCAATAATACCTTATAACTGTGTGTGTGATGGTTATTTTTTTTAATGTCCGTGTCTTACTACCCATTCAGGTTATACGTATATAGGGTCCGGAAATCAATGCTCGGCCCCGGCACAGAGCTATCTGATTACCCAAACCTTCCTTCACCTCTTACAATACTTGTATTAATCACATCTTGTGAACGTGTGGAATGCCAGGCCTCCACCGTGGTTCGTAACCCATGTTAAACTGTACGTCCTCCATTTAATCTCACAATCACCCTACCATTACACATTAGTGTAAGTGCGTATAACCTGAACGGGTAGTAAGATGTGATAATAATAATAATAATAATAATAAACGCATATAATGATAATTTACTCTAGTAGGGTAGGGATGAGGAAGGAAGCATTTTAGAAGTAATCTACCCACATTTGCGTGAAAGGAGAGTGATATACCTTTTAGAAAAAACCACCCTCAGTAGACCCGACCAGGACTTAAACCTCGATCTACCCATCTTCAACAGGCCAGGTTTACACGAGCGTGACACCTTCGACCATTCGGCCAGTGAAGCGTGTTGTGAGTAGGGGTCTATAGTATTAACTGAAATGTCCTAGGTTACGTTAGCCTATAAGTCATGTGCTAAGTTTTTGAAAGAGTGCATGTTAGATAAACCAATAGATATAATTTTTATTTATCCAATAACTTGTGAAATGTGCAGCTTTCCAAGTATCCCAAAGACTTGTGTAAGATAGTAAAGAGTATATCGGCTGACAGTTTGACAAATAGTAGAAAGAGGCGTGGCTCGTCATAGGATTTATGGTGACGTGACTAAATATAAACAAATATGACAGAATTTTGTCGGAGTTTTCAGAGAAATATAGTAGTCAATTAGAGTGTTTGTTGCCTCGATTAATACTAAAGGGCTAGTTTCATAGCCAGACTGAGTACGCCTCAAGTGCGGCGCTACACTAAGTACATGACGACACCTACCTCAACCAGAATGGAATGGGCCGTTCTCGCATAGGAAACTGGCCCATTCCATTCGAGTTTAGGTAGGTGTCGTCTTGTATTTAGTGTAGCGCCGCACTTGAGACGTACTAAATTTGATTATGAAACTGGCCCCAAGTCTGACTATGAAACTGGTCCTAAGACCTAAAATTCCAGTTTTAGATCACGTCTTTCATTACAGTTATCACATAACTTAGCTATTCCTCGATATTTATTCTTTTTTTATTCTTTTTTTTTTATCGTACGGCACATTTGACTGAAATAGATTTTGATATCCAGGTTAGGTCGTCTTATGTGTAGACTTTTTGTCGCACAACTATGGAGGTTGTCTACAAGAGGTACACTCAATGAGATGATGTGATGATCGTAAATATGAAGTTCATGAGCCGGTGTGAGTCTTAACCTAACTTAATCCTAACTAAACAAATCCTGGTAACCATTGGGATTATTCTCCTAAAATGAAAATTACCAAAGATACAATACTGTAATTGAACCCGGGACCCCTAAGCTCGAAGTCATGTGCACTGACCACTAAATCACGGCCCGGTTATTTATTATTTTCATCTGCAGTATTAGTTACACCCTATCTATAGTAGGAGAGGTGGTAGTGATAGTGACAGATGGTGAAAGGTTCTTCATAGCAAACATTAGCTGAACGTAACTAATGTCACCCTATTCGGAAATGATTATTATTTGCTTAGTAATATTATATAATCAATAATTATTTCTAAATGTATTGGCACTAGTGACTTCCAGCTAATGTTTGCTGTAAATAACTTTCTTCGAGTTGTCAATTACCTTCGCTCCTACCATGTAGAGTCAAGTTTGTCAAGTAGGAAGTTTGAAGTATTTTATTATTTGTATAAGCCCATATCGGAGAATAGGTGAACTAAACGTCAAGATTATTTATTCAGATTCGAATGCCAACTGACTGCTCTGAGTGGTTTTTAAGCACCGTGTCTTACTACCCGTTCGGGTTATACGCTTCTGTACTAATTACACCAATGGTTTTAGGGATTAGGAAGGTTATATTTAGGGGAAGTGTACCTGCATTTACGTGGAGAGAGTGGAAAACCCATTTTGGAAAAACTACCCTTAGTACACCCAACCGAGATCCGAACCTCGATATCCCCACCCTCAGCAGTCTAGTCTATTGGAAGAGTAGTGCGTTAGACCACGCGGGCACCAAAACGAGTCATATATCAACATATATCTCAGACTTTCTTGTACTTTTTTCAGTGTCATGTCGTGGAGTGTACTATTTACGGTATTCTCAAATTTATTGCTATGGTGTCATTTAATATTTCAATTTAACTTGCGTTAAAGTCAAAATTAATAATCTTACTGTCTTCAATCAATTTAATATATTTTGAATATGAATTTTAGGATAATTGACCAAAAGTTTGACGGTGCAGAATGAAGTAAATACATACAAAATGTTCGGAAACTCACAGCCCAGAATGCACATATAGCTCCTTTGAACCAACAGTAATACCAAATCCCTACACACTTATATCCGGAAAACTATGCAAATACTATTAGAATGTGTTCAAAGTGTTAGCGTACAGCGCCGGGAGAGCAAAGCTGTTCAAGCATGTATGTACAACAAGTTGCATAGGAGTACACGTGGCACTGCACATGTAATAATGGCAAGCCCTTTCTGTTATGTAGGACCGTTAATGATGACCCTCAGAACGTATTCGCATTTCTAGATGGACTGGTGTGTTATTTACTAATAACTATGGTATGTTCTGCTGCCGTGCTCCTAGATGTTGAGGTCTGTAGTGCCACAACTATGCACCTTGTTGTGCACGCATGCTTGCACAGCCTTGTTCTTCAGGTGCTGTACGCCGAAACTTTGAACACAATTTAATGGTATAAGCGTAGTTTTCCGGATATAAGTGTAGAGTGATTTTGTATTACGTGTGTTTCAAACTATATGTACAGTTTTGGCTATTAGTTTCCGAACATTCTGTATGTATTTGTTAATCTCAAAAGTATTCACCTGGAGATAGATTATTGATCATCAAAAAGATCACAATCTTGATTGGCCATAGATCATAAAGGCATATTGACCATATTCCACATTTTATTTAAAGTCGTGCGTTTATAACCTTCTGATCGGTCCCAGTTATTAAAAAAAAAGAGAAAGGTCAGTAGGGGAGTTCCTCCCCTATTTTCTCTTTTAACAAGCGAATAATCAATAATCGCATCAGAAACAAAAGAAAGGCAACAAGAACCTTTATCAAGGCGATAAGTGTGTGTGTGTGTGTGTGTGTGTGTGTGTGGCGCATTAAACCTACCAAGCTACCGTGTCCTTAAGGTTTCCGCCTTACTTCACTTCACACGCAACAGATTGGGAAGTCGAGATATGGCTTCAAGAGCTGTCCACTAGGGTCAAATAGGGGAGGAAAGAATGCAACAAGTTCGTATACCAAGGACAAATCAGATTTTCTTTTTCTTTTGGGATAGAGAAGGAGGGTGGGATGGAATATATTCCATTATTTAGATTGCCTACTAACATGACTTCATATTTTAGAGTTCCCCCACCATCCTCCTCCACCTTTTTCTCCATTAGAGTTCCAACATTTTATAAATTGCCAAGTCTGTGAACAGTGGACCTCGCTCCCTCCATTTTCTTATCGTTACTACAGTCACCCGCCTCAGTGGCGTAGTTGGCTAACGCGCTTGTCGTGTTGAGCTCGACTGCTGAGGACGGGGAGATCGAGGTTCGAATCTCGGTCGAGTTAACTGGGGGTGGTTTTTTCTAAATGATTTTTCACTCTTCCTCCACGCAAATGCGGGCTCACTTCCTCTAATTCAACCCTCCCAATTCCTAATCCATTAGAGTAATTAGTACTTAAAGCGTATAACCCGAACGGGTAGTAAGACGCAGTGATTATTATTATTATTATTATTATTATTATTACAGTCTTAACTTTTTTTTGTATATATATATATATATATATAAATATATATAGTTGAAATATCTCTTATAATCTCTCCTTGGATTTTAAATTGATATTTTTCCTTGGTAGTATGATAGGCAGAAAATAAGTAGTACATTTAGTAGTCAATAGCACAGTCATTTAATAGAGAATAGTCATTGTTTGCGTGGTTTATTAATTTTTTCTTGCAATGGAAGACAAATTAAGAATAATAAGCTGTCAAACCCCCTGCCTCCCCTCTATCTCCTTCGTGGGCCTAGATCATCAGGATGGGCTGCGGTCGAGGATAAGGGCGGTGACTGGAAATATGACTGTGTGGGTCCGTAATTGACGTTTTATGGTTTCATTGTGCTACCTTGCTCTATTACAAAATGTGATGTTGATAATGGATATTAAAAGATATTAAAGAACTTCATGGAATTACTTAGGAGCACGTGACAGAACGACGTATAGCAAAGAATGCTTAACCAATGGCCTGACTGACCTCTAGGGGGCCCGACACGTTTACGAACCCCGGTGCCTTGGGCACGACGACGGTAGTCCCTAAGCACTCGTACTCGTTGATCCGGTGTCCTAACCCATGTAGCTCCCAAAATGGGCTGTGTGACCCTTCTAGGTTCTATGGTGAGTTGTCAGCTCTGTTAGCTCAAAAGCATTACTATTTATTAATAATAATAATAATTAGCACCGCGTCTTACTACTCGTTCGGGTTATACGCTTTAAGTAATAATTACGCTAATGGATTAGGAATTAAGAAGGTTGAATTAGAGGAAGTTAACCCGCATTTGCGTGGAGGGAGAGTGGAAAACCATTTAGGAAAAACCACCCCCAGTTCACCCTGACCGAGATTCGAACCTCGATCTTCCCGTCCTCAGCGGTTGAGCTCAACACGACAAGCGCGTTAGCCAACTACGCCACCGAGGCGGACTACTATTTATTCTCCCCTCTAGCCTAATTTACCGTGGAGAATGCTGACACTCTGTTTATGTTGTCAGCGCATCAAGGGCGCCCGCAGGATTTTTCTCCAGGGTGGCGAAACGGGGGAGGGGGTGGAATACCCCTCACCCCCAGTAAGGTAGGAGGTCTGGGGGGTCCTCCCTCGGAAAAATTTACCAAAGTGAAGCTTCAAAAGACGCTTTTTAAGGCAATCCTTCTCTCTTTAAAAAAAAGATACAACATAAGAAAAAGATTTCAAATGTACCCGAATACGTGGGTGGACACTTGACCTTGATGATTTGAATGGTGAATGCTGTTGGAATTTCTCGCGCATGCGTCAAACTATCAACCCTAAAATTAGCAGGTGCTCTGGTGGCGGGCGCTAGTATTCGGTTTATTAGTTATATTCTATAACTCTCTGTTGACTGGGGGCACTGTTTGAGCGCTAGTGTTGGGTGGGATTACCCTACTTTTAATATTTATACAACCTCAGAGTATGGGGGGGGGGCGCAGTTACCTCCCTCTCCCCATGCGGGTGCATATGTTCTATTGTTTACTAACTAATTAAAACATCTTTCAATACTCGTTTTGTCATTCACAATCCACAACACAACAAATGTTAAAACAAACAAACGCCTCAATTTAGGCCGTGTCGACTACAACGCTCTAGATAATCAATTGATTTACTTACTTTTTTAAACTCTAAAAACCTCTTGAGTGGCCGTCATATTCAAACGGATAACCCGAATGAAATATATGTACGCATCTAAGATCATTAGTCAGCTTTAAGCTCAAAGAAATGTAAAATGTCGCTAAAATTGGTCGACGCACGTTTAGCAGTAGTCGTGGAATAGACACATGACATTCCTAATGGTAGAGTTAACCTATAAACTCTCTTTTCTTGGTCAACTGTGTATTTAAAGTAACTAAAACATGACTAACATGCCCATTTTAAATACCTTAATAGCAGGGTTGTTATAGCTTTAAGCGCCAACATGCCAATAGCTTAGCGTAGTTTTCAGAAGTTTCACAACTCTTTAAATAGTTAAACTCACCGAATATGTATTGAAATAATATAACTATCGTTCATCTCTTGGATCTTCCATCTTGAATTTTTCAAGCTTCGGATTTTTCTCATAAAAATTACATCCTCCATAGTGTTAATACCAAATTTCAGCTTTCCAAAGGAAAGAAAACACCCTGGAAGACTATACATACATAATGGATTTTATGTATATCAGATATTACTAACCTATTCACAGATTCAAATTTTCTCCGAAGTTTTCTCGCGAAGCTTTGTAAACTTCTCAATTTTCTCAGGCGCTCTCCTATTTAGCGAGTATTTATCTCCGTTAGAGTAATTGTGTTTGCCTCACGAATTATTCAATGTCAGGGGTGGATGGATGCATTGATCTTGATCGCTGATATGTTGGGCTATTAATAACCTCGCTAAACACATTTCCAACCACGCCCCTATCGTACTTCCAGCGGAAGAACAAAGCCTCTCCGCCGGACGTGGTCTGCAGTGGTAGCGCTCTAGTGAGCCATTAGGATATGTAGTCAAGTCCAGTTTATATCGCGACAGTTACGGTATTGAGCGTTTTGTTTTTAAATACATTAATTATTTTACATAGTTGGAGCTGATAGATCGACTACAGGTCCCTGGTTCAACAGCGGGAAGTGCCTTATTTTAGAGTATCCTATATTTAATGTTCATAAGTACATACTTTAGAATAATTATTATGAAATGAAACACGTCTTTCTCGCATATATATTTAATATGAAGTGTCATCCCTAACGATTAGTATTATTTATTTGAGGTATTTAATGAGCACTTTCTAAACCGACTGATTATATCAGAACACGAGAATTTCTATGAGCGAGAGCGAAAGTGCCTACTAATGTTGCCGATAAAGGTAGTTTCACATACCCTCAAGGCTCTTTTAGATGCCACAATTGACTTGGGATCGACGGCCTTACTTCCCCTCTGAGGGAAGTTGTGCTACGGATTTTTATTGTTCAAGAAAAATCCGTTGACATTGGCTGGGTTTGAATCCACAAATATCTGGTCCTGAGCCGAGCACTTTACCCCAAGTCTACCGAGGGTCGGCAACGAATTACCATAGTTCAGTTCAGTACAGTACAGTATCACTGTGCAGTGGCATGGTCTACAGTACGTGTAGCGATGGCAAGCACAGACTCACGAACACCTGCAAGCACTCGGTACGAGCAATGGGATTAATGGGACAACTATCACACGTGAGCACAACGCCACACTCCAGTTCCTAATTGAGAAGGTTTACAAGAGGAGAAAGGAAACTTTTAATATTGAGAACACGTATAGGCAATTTGTGACAGCACACAGTCGCAAGACGTTTAACCTCAGTGTGCTACGCGCACACATACTATCCGTAATGGGGGATAACACCATTAGGCCCGCCGCACATTGGACGCAGGGCAGGCGCAGCAGAGGGGCAGGCGAGGAAGAGGATAATCTGTAATACACGTGTTCTTATGGGCTACCGCACATTGGACAAAGTACAGGTTCAGTGTAGGGATAACTCTTTCACACCTCTTTCCCGCCTCTCTCTGGTTGTAGTAGATGCACAGTTTTCCTGTGTCCTCTGCGCCTCTGTCACGTAGTTTTTGTGTATTGTGATGGAACATCTTATTCAATTAGTTCAAGACCATCCAGTATTATATGAGACTTTAAGCACACTGCTAGTTTTTCTTTACTTCCAATCGGTTCCTGAGCGTTACATTCTTTCCCTGTGATGTCATTTTCAATGAGATGATGAACTTCATCAAACTGAATTCTATCCAATCGGTATGCTTCTCTAAAAACATTGTCTGGAACTTCCGATGATAACATGAACTCACCGTGGGTCTTTCTTTTTTTCATGTACTCACTTTTCGTAATCGTCTTTTTTCTTTTTTTACTAAGAGAGTAGAATAAAATTAAATTATTTAATTCAGAGTCTGACTCGGAATCCAAATCTATCAGAAGTTCCTCTAATTCACACGCCATATCACGTCTTCTTGTACTACTGGGTGAAAGCTCCCCGACTCTTTAAAAATCTGCGGTGACCTGCAAAAACCTATTCCTGTGCTGCGGCTGCCCTCTGCCAGGACTGTGTTCAATGTGCGGTGCCTTTCAGAAACCTCTTACTGTGCTATGCCTGCCCTCTGCCTGCCCTCTGCCTATGCTGCGCCTGCCCTGCGTCCAATGTGCGGCGGGCTTTAGAGTTGGACAGAGTAATGGAATGGGAGCGTGATCATGTTGCATGAAGTCCGCAAGCTGGCTGGGGGGATGGGTCCTGATGTTGTGTGTCTTCAGGAACCCTATACCTTGAGAGGGAAAGTTCCGCGTAAGCCGTTGGTCATTAGAGTTGTTGTTAGTGGGGAACAGCTCTGTAACCAATGGGTGATAGACGTAGAACTGGGAACTAGCTCAGGCAGGTGTATAGTGGGAATCCTATATTTTCAATTTAGACATCCAATTGAGCCACATCTCTACCAGCTGGAGATAATATGTAAGACATACATAGGTGTGCCACTCATTATTACCACTGGTGCTAATGCTAAGTTTCCCATGTGGCGTGGTTATAGGGCGAATGGGAGAGATAGAAGGAACGTGGTCAGATGTCTCTGCAGAAGGGGACATGCTTTGGAGGAGTTCATCTATGGTCATGGGCTCAAGGTTGCAAACCAGACGAATAATCCCCCTACATATCAGGGGAGAGCTGGTGATTTTTCCGATATTGACGTCACTTTGTGTAACGCCGAGTCCATGGATATGGTGGAATGCTGGAGGGCTGTGGACAACGTTACGGTCAGCGATCATAACCTGATCAGCTTTGACTTTTCCGTGGGGAGGCTGGTGGATGGGAATTGGGAAGGAAAAAGAAGGAGATACAACATGAAAAAAACTAATTGGGAGAAGCTGAGGGGTGAATTGATACTGCCCAGCCCAGTGGAACAAGGCGACAATGTAAACACGAAGGCCAAATAGCTGACATGGGCTCTGCAGGATGCAATGAGGAAATCTACCTGTGCTGAAAGGTGATACCAAGGTTGGTAACTAGCCGTGGAATGACAGACTGCAGAGTCTCCGAACAAGGGTAAGGAGAACTCGTAGGAGATATCAGAGGTGTCGAGACCCGGCTGGTAAGGTGGTGCTGTTAAATATCTGCAGGTAGAGGAAGAGGGAGTTTGAGGATGGGTTGTTTAAGGAGAAGAGGAAAAGTTGGGGGAAATGTGTTTAGGAGGAGCTACAGAGGAGACCTTGGAAGGTGCCGTTCAAGATAGCCTCCAGGAAATTACGGCCCCCAGCCATGACAACCACGCTATCTAAGAATGACGGAAGCACCTCGACCATCTGGAAGGAATCTGCGTTTCTTCTAATGAAGACATTGTTTCTTGATGAGCAACCGTCATGGGCATGCATCAGCAGCAGTGTGGCTTCTGAAGAGGCAGGTCGACATAGGACGCAATCTGCAAAGCAATGAAACCGATTGACTCGGCAACCGGTAAATACGTCATAGGGATATTCGTGGACATCTCAGGCGCTTTTGACAACCTTTGGTGGCAACAGATGTTTGACAGATTAAGAGATATACAGTCTCCGGGACAGCTGTATGGGAGTTTTAAACATTACTGTCGTAACAAATATGCCACCCTGGGATGCCCAGAAAACAGGGTTCAGAAGCTACTGACGAAAGGATGTCCCTAAGGATCGGTATGTGACCCGATCTTTTGGGGTGTCAGCCTGGAACCAGTGTTATACTTGTTGGAGGGGATACCGAAGACGTAGGGTGTAGTCGCCTTCGCCGATGACTTTCTAATAGTAATAAAAGGGTACTCTATAAGAAACTTAGAGGAAAAAATTAACCAGGTGCTTGAAGAAATTGACACCTGGTGTAAAAGTGTAAAGTTAAAAATGGCACCAGTGAAGACGACCTACATGTTGTTCAAGGGTAGATTGTCTAGGTATCCAGATATAAACGTAGGTAGGAAATCTATGAGAATAAGTCATACGGCCAGATACCTGGGAGTGACCCTTGATGAAAACAGAAACTTCATGGCGCACATAAAGGAAGTTATGGGGAAAAAATCTGTCAGTGATGAACAAAATTATAAGCATGGGACAGAGGTGGTTTTATCACCAGGCGATCCTTCTCGCCATTGTGAACTATGGGGCGTGCATCTGGCCTCCCAGACTAACCATTGCCCTTCCAGTGAAGGTGATTCAAGGTCTACAGAGGAAGATATTACTGAGGCTGACTGGAGCCAACTGGACTGTAGCAACAGATGCACTTAGTGTGGTCCTAGGTGCATGGTCGTTGTACCTCCTTATAAGGAAGAAAGGTGTGGCGTACTGGATAAAAAAGAGAAACATGAAGAAGGTGAGACTCCTCACGCCGCCCGATGTGACAACATCTGGAGAGCCAGAAATATCCCTGTTGGAGGAGTGGCAGAGATGCTTGGATAGAAGTGGGACAGTTAGGAGGACCTATCAATTGTTCCCTAATGGGATTTAGAGACTAGAGAATAAATACCTCCAGCCATCTCGGGGTCTTGTCCACTTCATCACGGGGAAAGGACCGTACCCAGCATCTCTAAGGAAGCGGAGACTAATAGAGTTGGGGAATTGTGAATGTGGTGAGAAGGGAACCCCTGAACATGTGTTGCTTAATTACATCCTTACGCTAGAAGCAAGAAGTAACTACCATAAAGAGATCCAGGGAAGATTAATAGGTGAAGTACTGAGGGACCCAATCTATTGGAAATTCTTAGACCAGATTGCACTGGAAACGTCAGATAGAGCAAAGACCACCTACATAGATAGACTAAAAGAGGAACAGGAACGAATAAGACGGGACGTTGACAATGACAATGACGAAGAAGATGACAGAGACACGGAGGGCAAGACTGACTCAGACACTGGTGCGGTCTCGGCGGGGAGTGAGTAGAGAAACAAAGATTGTTAAAGGGGAATAAGCTGAAATAATCCTTACCGGGGTAAATATTCAGGTGCATGGAGGAGCAAGCATGAGCCCTGGGAACTGGATCCCAGTACGACTGAGTGTCTGTAGGAACACAGGGGATGCCCTTGTGATCCTAAGAACAGTTTTCCAATCGTATTAACAAAGGTTAGTAGAGTAAATATTAACTCTGAGGGGTTCTCTGCACCGTATGATCCACCACCTTGGAAACAAGAGAGGTGGATTGTGGTTGATGGGCCCTCAGAGTCAAGATGGAGACCATCTGATACCATCGGGGTGGTGGAATTCCTCAGCAGAAATGGGAATAAAATAGTTAAGTTAGCTTAATTTAGTAGTTAGAATAGCTAAATTAGGGATGGGCTGAAATAGGTAGGGGATAGGTTAGGAAATTAAATTGTCAAGGGTGGAAGGAAGGGTGAAAATGGAAGTGTGGTGGCTATAAAGTAGGTGGAGTACCAACTCCAATCGGGCGCCTCCCCAGATGGCAGATAGGGGGATGCCCGACTGGGTGGGCGCTTGGTGGACTCAGGAGTGATATCCCGGGCACTGCGGAGGACCCAGTGGTGGAGGGTACTGGGAGCAGAATATACTTGGGGTGGACCAACTGGAACTAGGGGTAGTTGAATTTCAATTAAATTAAGATCCAAAACCGGTTTTATAATTTTAAAAAAGGATATTCATATTGTAATGGTAAAAATAAAGTCAAAATTATGTATAAAAATGGCCTGGATCTAAAGTTTATAAGGCTATAAACACTGAAAATAAATAAATAAAAGCTCCAGTTCCAACATTTAAATGCTGAATACTTGGCCCATGTGCATTTACGTTACCATTTTCGCCTGGAATGGATCTCCTCCAGAAATGAGTTTCTTGTATTGAAATGTTCCATTTATACCCACCTACCTCCCTTAATGCATTGTATAATTTGTTCATGATCACTGTGTATATCAAATGGATGTGATAATCAAGTGGACACTGTGTTTGTTACAGAGCCACCGTGATCATCAAATGTGACATGGACTTCGTACTATACCCACTCGATGTGCAGAAGTGTAACGTCGACTTCAGCAGTTGTACGTACTTGAGTAGTATTCGTGTTTGTTTGTTTTTTCAATTAGTTTTAATGACAGTGCAACAGGGTCAGGGTAAGGAGGATGAGGTTGAAACGAGAAAACAAGCCTATAGAGTAGATGAAAAATGTGGATGATAAATTCTGGATACCGCTTTGAGAGGAATCAATGTGATAAAAAAAAATAGACCTTTTCTGTTTTATTGCAATAAATAAACATGAATTAAAACTAACTTATTCGACGTGGGCTATCAAAATAGAAATACAAATATTTTGAGAAAAAGTGTAATTTTGGTCTAGTGTTTTCTGAAGCCTAAGTTCAGTCTGTAGCACGTCTACCTACTAGAATAAAATCACCTGGTTCGATTCCCAGCATTGCTTAAAAATTAGCTTTGGTGAGATTGTGGGCTTTCCCTTTCTCATTTATGAATTATTAATTAGAAAAATGGTTCTTATGGTTGAAAAAATTTAAGTTAGTTTATAATCATGGGCTGATGTCCATTCGTAAAGTTATTGTTTGACACCCGAAATAAATAAAAACTAAATTTTGTGTTGAATATTTTCTAAAGATAAGGAGGTAAAGAGTGAGATATTTCAAAAATATAAAAACGGGGGTTGAGCTCTAGAGCCTTTAGTTTTTGTCCCCGTAGACAAGTACACAATGAATGACATGACCTTCAAATGGAGAGGGACCGCCCTCAGCTTCCCGAGTGACTTCGCCGAGGATGGCTACCGTCTTCCCAAATATGTCGTCTCCTTCACTGCTGTTAAAGAGATGCAGCACATCTACTACGGCGAGGGTGAGTAAGGATGTGGAAAAATTATCAATACTTTAGTCTACTAATATCAACATTTCAATTTCGATGCCAATACTTTTTTACTCTATTTCTTAGCATTGCGTTTTAATGACTGTTCAGTTTGTATGTAAATTTAGAGGAAGTATACCCAAATTTATTTGGAGGTATAGTGGAAAATTATTTAGGAAAAACCATCCTCATTACACCAAAACGGAATTAAAACGCCGACCTCGCTGTCATCGGCAGTTTAGTATATTGCAAGAGTGACGTCTTAGACCATGCAGCCACTGAAGAAGGTTACGCTAATACTATTTCTATAATTTTTGCCCATATGAAAACTTACTAAGCTGTATCAAAAGTAAGTAATCATGTTCTGTATCCTCACTAAAATGCATAAATGATAGCTTCGGCTATTTGATTCATTAAAAGTAAGTAAGGAAGTAGTTTATACACAAGTTTTGAAAATTGTAACCTCCCTTTCCCCATTTCTCTAATTTCCACTTCAAAATTTCAAATTTAATACTGATTTGTTTATCTGAAGCCGTACTTCTACCAACCTGCCAAATTTAGATTGTCCACCATACTTATTTGTTTTAAAAATTGCCCTTTATTTCCTGGACTCCCATTTTAAACGTTTAAATTCTCTGACTTTTATAGTTATTTGGAGTGGAGTCTTTGAATATATGCAGAACTTTGGTTTTATACCACACTGAGAAGAAGTTGTTCATACTATTTTTGAAAGTTTTGAACCACTCAACCTACTTTTTCCAACCCACTCTGTGAAATTTTAAATTCTAATATTTATTTGACTATCTGGAGTTTTATGTCTCCCTATCTTTCAAATTTTATGGTTTAACTTCATCTCAAAAGTTATTTATAGCTGTAGCTTCCCCCTTCCCCATTTCCCAAGGTTTATTTTTTAAATTTTCAGATTTGATTGTTTATTTAGAGTGGTCCCTTTACCTATGAATTTAAATTCTCTACCACACAGAGAAGTAGATGAATGTATTAGTTTTGGAAATGTTGAGCACGCATCCTTTCCACACAATTTCTTCAACTCCCAGTTAGAAATTTCAAATATTAGGATTTATTAGGATATTTTGAAAGGTTCTTCTACATACTTGCTAAATATTTTATCACAGCTAAAAGTGGTTTTTAGTTTTATAATCCCCCCCNCACCCCCCCCCCCCCCTTCTATTTCTTGGGGTCCCGTTTAAAATTAAAACATTACAGACTTATAGTTATTTGGCATGGTCCCTTTACTTTACCTCCAAATTTCAATCTTCTCTGCGTATAACCCGAACGGGTAGTAAGACGCGGTGCTAATAATAATAATTCAATATTCTACCACATTGGGTATTAGTTGTTTCTATTAGTTTTGGATATTTCAAAGCTTTTTTTCTAACTATAATTTAGAAATTTCCATTTTTAAGACTTATATTTGACTATTTAGAGTTTTCATCCCAACTGACTGTCAAATTAAAAAATTTTAGCACACATAAAAGGTTTTTAGTCTGTTTATATCCCCTCCAATTTTTCCCAGGGTCCCACTTATAGTATAAAAATGTTCATACTTTTATAATGATTTGGAGTGGCCCCATTTGGTTGTCTGCAAAATTTCAATCTTTTGCCACCCTGAAAAGTAGCAATTTGTATTAGTTTTGGTACTCTTGAACATCCCACCCGCTTTTTTCCAACGCACCTCGCGACTCATCGTGTGAATGCCGTTTATAAATTAACTTTATATTAGTATTCTGCGACCCGATAAACCCCCCACATATCAAAGTTCATCTTGATTGGAGGACATAGAATTTACCACCCGTATTTTACCCCTTTACACCCCTTTAGGTTATGAAATTTGAAAAACCCTAGAAAATATTCTCACCCGATTCTATAAAGAAACATTACTTTTAAATTTCAAGGCTCTATGTCCACTAGTTAAAAGATGGACTGTCAGCCAATTTTGAAAACTTTATACTCCCCTTTTTCATCCCTTACAGGTTGAATTTTGTAAAATTCTGTCTTATCTCTGGCCTAGGGCCAACAATGAACCTTCCCTAAAAATTTCAAGTTTCCAGGTTTGAAACCACTAAGCTCTTTTATCAAACCACAAATTCTGCCACCTAGTTTACTGACTCTACAATCAAAATTAGCCTTGCAATGTTAAATTTTAAGTGATAATGTCTCATTCCCTTATATCGACACTCATGTTAATATTACTAAATCAATATTTAGTATAAGAAGAAAAAAATCCTCAAATTTTTGCTTTATACTCCTGATATTTAGATATAGTATTTTTAAATAGCAGTTGAAAGGGACTATTTTGTCAAAATTAACTGTAGATAAATGTTTTCAATAGATAATTCTTCTATGATATTAGTTTTGATATCCACTAAGTGATAAATAATGTGGTGATAAAGATGAAATAACAAACTAGTATATAAGTTGTATAATATTAACTAGTTTACATTTTATTAAGGCTAGTAACTAGGCCTAGCACAACAAATAGATGGTATGGTGCACCACACAGAATTTATCTCTCCTTTGACTAAAAATGGAAACATTTACTTAAAGATCGTAAGATTTGTAATACTAGATAATATACATCTTTGCAGAAACATGATGGGGAAAACATCACACTCCACCAAGAGGCATAAATGAAAGAAACATATTGTTCATTGTTCATATTTTACAGAAACATATTTATTGTTCATCAAGAAACATAATAATCAACTCCTAATTTCCAAGACTTCAATTTAAAAAAATTAGTTTGCCAATATAACTCAGAACCTAAGGGTCATCCAAAATATACGTAAGTATTTTTGTGTTGGGGTGGGGGGGATTCAGTATTTTATTGTGTTTTCTTACAGAGGAGATGGGTGGGGGTGGCCAGAATCCATCTTATATAAGGATTTTATCAATGTTTGACCAGATCTAAAAAAAACGCTTCTATATACGCGTGGTCAAAAAAGTTGCCCGTAGCGATGACAGATAGAATGAAAATCTGTTTGAATGCTTGGAAATGTTTGTCAGAAATCTTGGGAGGAAAGAGGAGACTACAATAATCACTTATCTATCCTACTTTATTTAAATACAAGAAATCTATTTATTTAATTTAGTTAGTAAAAATCAACATAGCATGTTTAGAATATGTCCATATGTATAATTAAATAATCTTATTAATCTGTTTGGAGGTGTAACAAGAAAAAATTGTCAGGGAGAGCATCTCGACTCTGAAACCTACACCACTTTCTGTTTTAATATATACTAACCCGTGACAATAATTCAAATGACCAAAAAATGCAATACTTTGGGTGTTGTTATTAAATGTACTGTATCTATAGTGTAATCAATAAAAAATTAAGCGTCAAAGGAGACAAATTAAAGCGAAAGGAAAGCCTGTTTCAACTGGTATACAAGCTCCACAAAATAACAGTTTTGTTTCTAAATTAAATGATCACTTCTAAAGTGTTCAAGAGCGGATCCAGCATTTCCGTTGGGGTAGGTGGGAGGGGAGGTGGAGGGAGGGGAGGAGCGTGGTCACTCTCATGGGATCAGGATTTTCGTGATGATGGATGGATGACTTTTAGAAATCTCAGTTTATTTAAGAAGTGGTTTGATATTTTTAAACATAGTTTTCATCAAAATGTTGGCGAAAATTATAAAAAGGTTTGTTTCTCTGACTCCTTAGAAAGTTTGAATTTTGAGTTTAAAGTTTAAAAAAAATTAAGCTTTACGTGGAAATGTGTACTTCTAAGATTAAAGCAAAAGGTTCGAAATCTCTATCTAGTTTTCCTCTCTTAAATAAAGTTATGTTTTGATAGGGTCACAATATGTGGGATTGTTTTGTGTGGTTCTATATAAAGATAATACATATCACACATTAAAAAACAACTTTATAATTAAAATTTAAACTTTTTACCTGATCAGAACTTTCGCCTTCATTTTGGTGAAAACAATATTAAAGACTATCTAACCACTTCATAAATAAATTGGGGTTCCTAAACGTCTTCAATGCTTCTCAGTCCTCTCTTTAACAATTATTTATTATATTTGCAGTCGACCGCCAATCCCTTGAATGAAAAAAGGACTATTGTGTTCTAAATTTTCTTTGTAAAGTGCAATCAAAGTAAACTCATTTGTTTGGCAGGATTAGGGTACTTAGAGATAGGGCGGGTGGGGGATTAAAGACAGGAGAGGTCGCTCGCTACCTGAAGCTTTCTCGCCGATAGCCGACTGGCTGACTCAAGGAACTCATATTTTGTATCTGCCCTCTAGTAAATCCTAGTTTAAATTGAGTAGTTTGGAAAATGCTCCCTTAATTGCGCTGTAGTCACTAGGAATCTCACCTAACGATCCCAACGTTGAAAGAGTAAAGCCTCGAAAAGGATCGCAACACGTTTAACTTAGCGGTTGCGTATCTGTTGTTTCCTTGTCTGTGCCCAAGGTTTAACCAACATGCATTGCTATGCTACAACACATCCAAGTCATCCAGCAAACTTATGAACCGCCTGTGGCTTAGCCCCTTTGCTCTGATTAAGTTTATAGCGCACACCACTGGATCAATCACATGTTTAAAATTCAAGACAGATCTGTACAAACTTTCCTGGTGAATAATACAATGGAATGATAATACAGAATGAATTGGACGCTCCCCTCTCGCTTTATTACTAAGCAGCTTTATGAGGACTATTTGTTTTTCTGTTATTGTTGTTCTGTTATTCTGTTGTAATGCTCGCCAATTTATTCAAAGGTTAACCAGATTCATCCAAGCACTTTTCAACACATTCAAACAAATCTTGGCCAGTTGTGGTGTCCTTTAATGGCTCAACTGATAACAACTCTTCTTTAATTGCAAAATTATAGTCAATTCCTCTGATAAACCCAATCAGTTGTGTGGTATCTTGTATGTCAGTGCTTTCATATAGCGCTAATGAGTACCACTCGAATGACTTGTCAGCTTCAAGTAGCTGTTCTGACATATTCTATGAAATGGCATCAATAAGACGTACTTTAGTTCTCCTTGACACGAAATAGCTTCAATCTTTGTTTTGACTTCAAGGCAGACAATATCAAGAGCATCAAGCATAAAGTCCTTTAAACATTCTCCTTCACAAAACGTTTTGTTATGTTTGGCAATTTTATGGGCGAGTACAAAACTTGCCTTTGTGGTAGCCTCTTGTATAGTTGTCTGGTTTTCAAAATTATTTTGTTGTCGTTTAAAACTTACCAACAAGTTAGTAGCTTTTTGCTGTAATTCACTTTCTGATAAATTACTTCCAAACTTACAGTACTTAGTTTGAAAATGTATCTTCAAATTGTACTCTTTAAAAACAGTAAAATTGTCATGGCATATTAAGCACACCGTATTACTTTCAACATTTGTAAAATAAATAAATAAAAATACGGCATTCATCTAAAATGTTACGTTTTTTCACATTAGCACTCATTGCTAGGTATACAAACTTGAAATATAATACACAAATACAGAATTCGGACGACGACAAACACACGCGCTAAAATACGTTGGTGGACTGGTGAAACTCAATCACGTAGGTAGGGGTGGAAGAGACGACATGAAATGGGGGTAGATAGCAATGTTTCTTTCTTGCTCTCTCTCTTAGTCAAGACTATGATAAATTCTCCGCTACCACGCGATCCCTCAAAACCCCTACGTAAGTGACAATGTTCGCTTGTCCTTGAACTCGTCCTTCCATGCGTACACCCAATGCAAAGTCAATTTTTATCATAAACACAAGCTTATGCCTGTACACATTATAAACGAGCTTGCTAATTTTCATATGTTCAAAAACACACTGATTATGTATTTAACTTGTAATTTTTTTTTTATAAAATCACGAAAGTTTAAAATTTGTGTGCGGGCCGTAGGTTGCCCATGCCTGGCCTAGGCCAACATTTCGATGCTGAAAAGCCTCGCTCAACTCAGATAGTTTCTGTAACGCATCGTTCATCAAGTCAAGATCTAGAATGAAGTTTGCATCTGTAATTTTATTCAGAAGGCCGCTAAAAACGCATTATTCATTGTTATCTCATGTTGGATCTTCTTTTGCCTCTTTAAAATGGCTTACCCGCCTCTGTGACGTAGTTGGCTAACGCGCTTGTCGTGTTGAGCTTGACTGCTGAGGACGGAGAGATCGAGGTTCGAATCTTGGTTGGGTGAACTGGGGGTGGTTTTTCCTAAATGGTTTTCCAATCTCCCTCCACGCAAATGCGAGTTCACTTCCTCTAAAACCTTCCCAATTCCTAATCCATTTGAGTAATTAGTACTCAAAGCGTATAACCCAAACGGGTAGTAAGACGCAGTGCTAAATAATATTATTTAAAATGGCTTACTAAAGCTTCATAGGCTGTCCATACAGCTGAAACGGACCTGAAACTAGGTTAAACCCATCGTGTACTCAATATTCTACCAACTTTCAACAGTTCATCTTGTAGTAATCTTGAAAAAAATACATAGTTCCATACTGTTTTGGCTGTAAGAATGGTATGAAATATACACCTTAGCAATCAAGGCTTTAAACCTGTTGACTCTTGAAACAGATTTAACTACATCAGAAACTGAAAGCTCAAGTCTGTGATTAGCACAGTGGCAAATAATAAGTGATGGGAATTTCTGCTTGAACACTGCCCAAGCACCATTGTTCTTCCCAATCATCACTACTGCACCATCACACATTAAGTTTATTAAGTTATTGTTCAAAAATTAGTATGACATTGCGAAAGAGTGAAGGCATTCTATAACGGAATCAAACACACCCTTGACTAGCAATGTCAAGCTTGACCAGATCTAAAAGTAAATTAAGCGGAGCATCCACATCTTTTTGAGGTATAAAAACATGAATGTACACAATTAGATTGGATTTATTACTTAATGGAGTAGATTAGTCAATAATTAATCCAATTTTGTTATAGATTGAATGATTTCATTTACAAGTGTTTTCCTCATCTCATGACTAACGTGTTCAATAATATTAGCACAGGCTTTAATTGAATGTAAAATACGTCCCATGTCAAGGCCATTTAACTCCTGTAGATCAATTTCTGTTTAGAATTTATGAAAGGACTGATTACCTTTTGTAATCTTATATGCGGCACGAAAAATTTTTCCCGTAATTTCTTTCCCGTAAGAACGCTGTTTCAGTATCCCCTATTCAAACTTTTCTTTTCTCCCCTAAAAATATATATTATGTGCTCCTTTATATCCTGCACTTTCTTTGAGGTCAAAGAAGTTTTTTCTTAAAGATGTTTGCTGTTTTTTTGTTTTGTATCTCCATTATGACCTATCTCGCCACCAGCTCATTCTTTTGAAATTTCCATGCCCGTTTTTTCTCAATGTCAAAACTTCCCACTTCTCTGCATATTTTACAACCAAGTTTTGAGTTTTTAACGAATAACCAATCATTTTTTTCTTAAAGATGTTTGCTGTTTTTTTTGTTTTGTATCTCCATTATGACCTATCTCACCACCAGCCCATTCTTTTGAAATTTCCATGCCCGTTTTTTTCCCAATGTCAAAACTTCCCACTTCTCTGCATATCTTACAACCTAGTTTTGAGTTTTTAACGAATAACCAATCATTTTTTTACAAAATTCATTCTTTTTTTCGTATGTGCAACAATTTGGCAAATTGTTTTGGACGCTTTCATCACTTGTTTCATTTTGTTTTTCAACACTATTAACAAACGAGTATTTTAACAAATCAGTATAGTTTACCTTTGAATAATAATAATAGTAATATTTAGCACCGCGTCTTACTACTCGTTTGGGTTATACGCTTTAAGTACTAATTACGCTAATGGATTAGGAATTAGGAAGGGTGAATTATATGAAGTGAACCCGCATTTGCGTGGAAGGAGAGTGGAAAACCATTTAGGAAAAACCACCCCCAGTTCACCCGACCGAGATTCGAACCTCGATCTCCCCGTCCTCAGCAGTCGAGCTCAACGCGACTAGCGCGTTAGCCAATTACGCCACCGAGGCGGGTCTTTACCTTTGAAGTTTAAGGTATTGTATCCATTGATGAAATTGTGGAAGGTAGTTTGACTATTGCATCATTTTGGCCGTCACTATTAAATACTGTCATCTTCATTCTTCATTAAGTTAAGTTATCAAAGTACTGTAGTAACATTTTCTTATCTTTACTGTCATAATATTAGTACATTTTACATGATTTTTAAAGTGGTCCTGGAAATTACTGCTTTTACATAATAGAAATAGCCTCCTTTAGTCACAAAATCCCATGCCAATCTAGGTTTCAAAAATGTTTTAAAGTTTTAACAGCTACTCAACTCTTCACGTGACTTAGTGAGAAGGGTGCGCTTTCTTTGGATGGAACAGTGGGTTTAGAGTAAGAGATCACAGATGATAAATAAAGTCACAAGTCACTTTCAGTACTGAGCCTGTTTCTGTATTTATATTTTTAGATAAGCGTATGAAAAAAAAAGACTTCTCGCTAAAATACGGAGAAGAAAATGGTACCAAACCTGTAATAGCTTTATTGGCTAAAGCTGAGAATTCCTCCTTTAAACGCAACCAGAAACCAATTAATGACATAGGTTTATAGCATTTCTTGCATTCAAAATCAGTGGAAATTTTAAGGAGCTACTCATTTTCACTCACACTTAATGTGAAGAATTCCAAAACTGCTGTCTCTTCTAGGATATTGCGAATCCAGGGATATTATTGGACATAGCTAGGATATATTCTCTGAAGTTTTTTCCAGGTCCCTGCAAGTGTTCTATAACCACGTTTTCTACATTTTCTTCCAAAGAAAGATGATTTTCTACCATAATGTCGTGAAGGATATTAAAGCACTCCGTTTGATTGATAATTAAACACGTTTTCCAATTATTATTTTTTTATGAATTATTCGATACGGTCTTGTACAGTAATTTAACGTTAACATTTGACCCCTGAAGAGATAGGTTTAAACTGTTCGTTTTTGAGAAAATGTCTGCCAAATTGGCAAAAGTCTGGAACCCTATTTGATCTTGCATGCACTTGGCTTTATGAAATGGATGGTTGGTAAGAAAAAATAAAACTTAGCGTTTAAGTTAAAACAATCTTGTAAGAGTTCAGTGTGACTTCAGTGTGACTTCAGTGTGAGACAATAAACAGTTGTTAATGCCTTCCATTTCCTCACAAAGTGCTGAAAAAAATCCACCATTACAGACATATTTTGGAGAACCCCTTGGAAGATTTGGCGAACCACAGTTTTTCAAACGCTGGACTAGAGGTATCTAACTGGCGGAAAAAGTCAGAGGAGGACAGCTCTTAATAGCTTCCAAGCGCATCCAAATTTCAAAAATGTCTAGGGTAGGATGACTCCAAATAGCGTCTAAATGCATGTAATTTTTAATAATTTTCAGGTGAGGACCACCCCAAATAGCCTAGTATCTGAAATAATTCAATTTTCAAATGTTGTCGGTGTAAGACCACTTCAAAGATTATCTTGTAAAAGTATCTAAATATTGTAAAAAAAATTAAGGTGAGGATCATTCTAAATAGCTTCGAGGGGCATAAAAATTTCAAAAATCTCTAGGTGAGGAACACTTTAACTGGTTTATAACAGAATCTAATTTATTTTTTTAAATCAAGGCGAAGACTACTAATAGCTTCTAGGGTGAACTATTATTCAAAAAATTATTGGAGGAGGGTCACTCCAAATATCTTATAAAAACTATCTGATTATAAAAAAAATTAGAGGATGACCAATTGACCATGTTTTAAAAAATACATCAGATCAAATATGAATGGGAGACTATTAAATGGCTTCAAACAGAAATCTAACATTGTCAGTAACTATGTTATTTATAATTATGATCCCCCTATGAAAATGATCTGGATCCGCCCCTGGCTATGAGTAATCATCGTCTTCTCCGTCTTTATCGTTTTCTTCAATGTTATATGGACAAAGTGTTTGATCTGATTCTCTGCTCTGCAGGGAACCACTCGACGGCTCGCTTGCACATCACCATGAGTCGGGAGATCCGTAGTTACCTGCTCGAGAGTTACCTGCCCAGCTCGCTCTTTGTCATCATGTCTTGGGGAAGCTTTGTCGTCATCCCGGAGATGGTGCCAGGCAGGATGGTGTTGCTGGTGACGACACTGCTGTCGCTAGTCACCATGTTCGACACAGTCAGGTCTGCCAACACTAGACTTACTTAATGGCGTTAGGAACTATAGTATGATTTTGGTAGGAAGAACAGTAGAAGTTAGTTACTAAAGTTACCAAAACAATTTTAATAGATTCATACGACAGTCCATGTGATCTGCAGCTGTTACTTTTGATATATATTACCAATACCTATAAAATAACAATAATAATATGGTAAAACTTTATCAATTTTGACCACAATAAAATATTTTTGAATTTTCTCTACTGTTCTTCCAACAAAAATCAGGGTGTAGAAAGTTCATTGCTGCACTTACTCAGTACAGTCCACCTCATTACACCCTGTCTCTATCTTGAGCTAGTTTTAGCCAGTCCACCTCATTACACTCTATCTCTTTCAGGTCCATTCTAATGTTATTCTCCCACCTGCAACTATTTCTTCCAAATGGGAACACAATCAGATCTGCCAACATTATACAATTAATCATTTATTATACTCACACTTGTTTGAATTCATTGAGTGTTTTGTTAAGATATTGGACATGTGCATGTGCAAATACAGTTTAATCTTCATAAAGGGTATTTTAGAAAATACAAACACAATTTGTTATTGTCATTGAAATCATTTTTTATTTTATAGGTCACGGTATTGATAATATCCATCAAAAGTGACAGCTGCAGATCACATGACTAGACATTATGAAAATGTGAAAGTAAATATAGCAACACTTCTACCTATCAGATAAGACCTTCCTGTGAAAATTTTACTGTAGTTATAGATTTATAAAATTCCCTACAGTGCAGCTCGCAGAAATCTTCTTCCTTATGCGAAACTTATAAAACTGAAAAGCCAACCGATTCTTGTACTAGGGACTACAATTAAATGAGTCAGTATGACTACCGAATTTTTATGATTAGATTCCCCGACTTTTCTAGGTTTCCCAAACCAACTTATTTTTTCCTGACTTGGCTTTTTAGTTTTACTTGGTAAATGGAATTTTTTCCGTTCATTACATTAATCACATCATTTAAAATTAACGCTTCTAGTTACTAATCATCAAATTTTTTGACAATTTATTTTTCCAATAATAAGAATTAGTTATTAATTGTGATAGTGTGTAAATGTGGCATAAACAAATAAACACTGTAATTTAATTTTAGAATGTCATATAAATGGACTTTGTTAACATCGATAAACAAAATATCTCACTTTGGTTTGTAGATTTTAGGTGATGTTTCCTGATTTTTAGTGATTATTTTTTATCACAGCGTTTTACTACACATTCACATTATATGCGTGTATAATAATTACTCTAAAGGGGGGTTAAGGATGAGGAAGGAAGCATTTAGTAGGTAATATACCCCTATTAGCGTGGAAGGCATCTGGAAACAACTTATAAAAAACAAAACATCCTCAATGAACCCGACTGAGATTCAGACCTTGATCTCACCGCCATAAACAGTCCAGGCTTAACATGAGAGCGACGCCTTAAATCATTTGGCCACTGAAGCGAGTAATTTTTTATTAAATACGTTTCCTGGTTTTTTCAGATAATAAAAATATCCGTGACTTTTTTCGGGCTTTCCTTACTTTTCTCCACAATCTTGGTACACATAAAAACATATATATATATATATACCTACACACAGGGTGTACTATGACATGTGGGACCCACTTCAGCGGTGAACAGGAGACACAAATACAAAGAAAAAATTCATATAAACACGTGTCCCATTTGAGTTTGTTTCCGAGTTACTTCAGTAATATGGGGTAGCTTAACATTATAGGAAGTACTTGAAATAGCAACCTTTGGGTTGAATGCACGCCTCCAGTAATCGTGTCGTAGAATGCCCCACTTTTTGAAAAATACCGAGTGTTTGGAGTATCCAGGAATAACCCATAGAATATACCCAGTCGACAGGTCTAGAGATATCAAGTATGGTATCCAGTTTAGTAGAATAACTTGGCTGTAACTCAGGAACAGGGTCAAATGGGACAAATGTTTAGACTTTTTTTGTTGTTTTTGTGTCACCTGCCCACCGCTGAAGTGGGTCCCACATGTTACATTATGCTCTCTATGTATGTATGTATGTATGTATGTATATATATATATATATACATAAAAAAATCAATTGTTACATTGTGTGAAAATGGTATCAGCAAATACTAAAAGCAGACCCCGAAAAAAGAAAAGTTTGTAAAGAGGTATTTCCCATTAACTGTGTCTGGTTGAGAGTGTCAACTCCAAGCACTTTAGAAAGACAAGTTTCCCCTTAAGGTGAGATGGAAAGGATTATGAGCTTAGATCAATATTTTTATAGTTTTTATAACAAAAATATATTATTTTTTTGCCAAAATAAATAAAAGATTTCTTCGGTAGCTACATTTAGTTTATTTTTTGTACATTTGTTAATTTCAACAGTTGTTGAATGAATATTTGACATGGTCACCAAATATTTTATAAGATGACTTTTTCTATAAATTTTAAACGTTTCTGTTAAAATACTGCAATGCTCATGACAAGTATTTAAGAATTGTTGTGATTACCATGTGTAGAAAATTAAGCTACATGAATCTACTGAAACATAAGTTTGTTTATTTTGGCTAAAGAAAAGGTAATTTTACAAAAACTTTTTAAAAAAACAGCAGTCTTACCCAGCTCCTTTTAATTAAAAAACTTGACTGGATTTAATTCAATTTTAAACATATATATATATTATTTTATTTATTTCCAGAAACAACTCTCCTAGTGCTCTGGAGTTGAAGTGTATAGAAGTATGGATTATTTCTTGCACCCTTTTCGTCTTCTTCGCTCTGATCGAATACTTCGTAGTTCTGTTTGGTATCCGCTACGACAAACATTGGCGCCACAAGAAGAAAGATCTGGACCGCGCCAGCGACCCGCCCCCTGTGAACGTAAACAGTAATGTGAATATGCATCCCAACCCGGGAGGGACGGAGAACAACATCGGCGCTGCCGACCCTACAGCCAACAGCCACCCCAAGCCGATAACTCACATGTCGCAGTTGCCGCCTCTGCTGCACCATCGGAGCAATGCCGCAAACAGGGTGGACAATCTGCGCATGTTTGGTACAAGCAAGGTCGGACCTCAGGACGGGCAACCCGAACAAAATAAAGATGTAGCCGTGCAAAACCGAACAAATAATGGAAGGGTAAGTGAAGTTGCACAAGATTTTAATATTTTCTCTAAATATATATATCAACTTTTTTTTAAATATATGGTGACCTGGCGATCTAGGGGTAAGGTGTCAAACTTCTGTGCTGGCGGCCGGGGTTCAATCCTCGGTCCCGGCACAGATTTATCTGATTACCAAACCCTTCCTTCACCTCTGACAAGACATCTTGTGAATGTGAGGAATGCCAGGCCTCCACCGTGGTTCGGATTCCACGTTAAACTGTAGGTNGGTCTAGGGGTAAGGTGTCAGACTTCTGTGCTGGCGGCCGGGGTTCAATCCTCGGTCCCGGCACAGATTTATCTGATTACCAAACCCTTCCTTCACCTCTGACAAGACATCTTGTGAATGTGAGGAATGCCAGGCCTCCACCGTGGTTCGGATTCCACGTTAAACTGTAGGTCCTCCATTTCATCTCACAATCACCCTAACATTACACATTAGCGTAAGTGTGTATAACCCGAACGGGTAGTAAGACGCGGTGCTAATAATAATAATAATAATAATAATAATAATAATTTAAATATATTTTAACACAATATGTCAATGGTAACAATATATAGTGTGTCAAAGTCGAAATATATTCACATTATAGTGACGAGGAGGTCAGCACTTGAATCTCTACATAGTCCACAATTTTCAAAAATGTGATTCATCACTTTGGTTTTCCAAAAACTTCTCCCCATATTAATGTGGGTACTTTTCAACTAAAATTACCCTCCACATTATAACTCATATTAAGTCATACATAACCACGATATTATAATAATTAAAGAACTGGATATACAAACCGGGATTAGTTTTAAGTTATTGCTAACGATATTATGAAGTTCAGATGAAAGGGATGGTTAAAAGGAAATGAGAGAATAGAAAGTTAATTGCATTTTATACAACAACATTCAAATGCACCAAGGCAAGATTCGAACTCTAGTTTCAGACTCCGAATTTATTCAGGAAAGTCAATCGAACATTCACAACCATTGTCGGTTCTTCATAAATTACTGAATTCAAATTTCTTCGAGCCATAAAATCAAATACTGTAAAATATGTATCAATTTTTCACTTAATTAGTAACTACTAACTACTTGCCTCGGTGGCGTAGTTAGCTAACACGCTAGTTTTGTATTGATCTAAACTTCCGAGGACGGAGAGATCAAGATTCGAATCTCGCTCGGGTGAACTGAGGGTTTTTTTCCAAAATGGTTTTCCACTCTACCTCCACGCGAATTCGGGTTCATTTCCTCGTAATTCAACCTTTTACAATTTCTAACCCATTAGTGTAATTAGTACTTAAGCGTACAGCCCAAACGGGTAGTAAGACGCGGTGCTAAATAACAAAATAACTAATTAAGCTAATTATCTACAGAAAAATTATTAAGTAAAACATCCATCTATATATTGGTATTTTTAAGCAAGAATGAAACTTTACCGGTTTTGGTGGCCAAATGGCCTAAGGCACTACATAATCATCATAATCATCATCGTTATTATTATCAGCACCTGCGTCTTACTACCCGTTTGGGTTATACGCACTTACGCTAATGTGTAATGGTAGGGTGATTGTGAGATGAAATTGAGGACCTACAGTGAGGGATCTGAACCACGGTAGAGGCCTGGCATTCCCCACGTTCACAAGTTCTAAGGCACTACACTCACAATAGACTACAGTAGACCTATGGCTTCTTTGGTGCTTACTGACAGCTCACAGCTGACTTCTGACAGTCAACATTTAGGTATATACCTAAATTTTGACTGTCAGAAGTGACAGCTGCTAAACACATGTTTTTGCAGATCATTTGGTTCGGCGTAGGGATACATAATTTGGTCTGGTAACTTTTCAAAGCCGTCAGCTGTCAATCAGCACCAAAGAGGCCATTGGACTACTGTAGACTGGCAATGATGGGGAGATCGAGGTTAGTATCTCGGTCGGGTGTGCTGAGGTGTGTTTTTTTCCCTAAATGGCCTTCCCCTTAGCTCCCACGCAAATTCAGGTCCATTTCCTATAAATATAATCTTCCTCATCCTTAAAACCATTAGCGTATAACCTGAACCGGTAGTAAGACGCTGTTTTTTATTTTAAAAAACTTGATCAAATAATAGTAAGCTAGAGCCCAATTATTTAATAAACACAATATTGTTAGCAAATTAATTTATTAGTTCAATTAATTGCTAAATAGATTAGTAATTACTTGTATGAACCATACTTATTACACAATATGAACACTTTTTTTTTCTAGGCGAAAGACATATTAGTAAAGTAATTATCATAAAATAGTAGAACCCAATTTAAATGTCTCTAAGCATTACAAATGTGAGTTTAAATTTAGAATAATGACTTAGTTAACTTGGAACGCTGGGTCCAATTCCCGACCAACGGCCAAAACCACTAATGTAGGCTAAATGTGTTTTCTCTCCAACGTGCAGTAATTTTATTTTCTCCCTATCTCATTACCCATTTGGGTTACATGAGTGTAGAATTTTAAAGGAAATGTAGCAGCATTTTTATGAAGGAGAGTGGGAAGCCATTAAAAAATGACCCTCCCTACACACGACCTTCCTGTCAATTATAATCCAATCAAATGCGATAATGACGCGTTAGGCCAGTAGTTAGTACCCTACTACGCGAAATATTCCAAGGGGTTCGTCAAAATATTTCTGTAGTGGCGAATTTTTGCAGCACTTTGTGAGGAAATGGGAAACATTTACAACTCTTTATTGTCTCACACTGAAGTCAGGTGGGTTACCTCTTACAAGATTGTTTGAACTTAAACACGAAGTTTTCATTTATTTTTTTTACCAACCATCCATTTCACAAAGCTAAGTGCATGCAAGATCAAATGTGGCCCCAGCCTTTTGCCTATTTGGCAGACATTTTCTCAAAAATGAACAGTCTTAAATCTATCTCTTCAGGGATAAAATATTAATGTTTTTACTGTACAAAACCGTATCAAATAATTCATAAGAAATAATAATTTGGAAACGTGTTTAGTTAACAATCAAACGACCCGCCTCGGTGGCGTAGTTGGCTAACGCGCTTGTCGTGTTGAGCTCAACCGCCGAGGACGGGGAGATTGAGGTTCGAATCTCGGTCGGGTGAACTGAGGGTGGTTTTCCCTAAATGGTTTTCCACTCTACCTCCACGCAAATGCGGGTTCACTGCCTCTAATTCAACCTTCCCAATTCCCATTCCATTAGCGTAATTAGTACTTAAAGCGTATAACCCGAACGGGTAGTAAGACGCGGTGATAAATATTATTATTATTATTATTATTATTAGCAATCAAACGGAGTGCTTTGATATCCTTCACGACATCATGGTAGAAAATCATCTTTCTTTGGGAGAAAATGTAAAGAACATGGTTATAGAACACTTGCAGGAACCTGGAAAATACTTCAGAGAATATTTCCTAGCTATGTCCAATAATAATTGGATTCACAATCCCCGGGAAGAAACAGCAGTTTTTGAATTCTCCACATTAAGTGTGAGTGAAAAAGAATATCTCCTTGAAATTTACACTGATTTTGAAATAAAGGAAAGATATAAATATTTGTAATTAATTGGTTTCTGGTTGCGTTTAAAGGATAAGTTCCAAGTGTTAGCGAATAAAGCTAATTTGAGCGAGAAATATTTTTCTTCATAGGCCTATTTATAAAATATAAACAGAAACCGTCTCAGTGCTGAAAGTGACTTGAGATTTTATTTATCATCTGTGGTTGCTGATTTTAAAGCTCTATGCCATCCAAAGTAAGCGCATCCTTCTCACTAAGTCACATGAATAGGTTAGTAGCTTTTAAAACTTGTAAACAATTTTAAAACTTATATTAACATGGAATTTTGTGATTTTCAATTATGTCAAAGTATTTTACAGTACCACTTAAAAAACCTGTGAAATGTGATAATATTGTGACAGTAAAGATAAGAAAATGTTGCAACATTACTTTCCATATTTAGTTTGTTTTACTTTTTAAAATAATTTATAATATTATTTGAACTTGTACTTAAGTAGTTTCAATATTATTCTATTATATTTGGTAGGGTATCCCAAAGTATCTACCAGAGCTATAGTAGATTAATATAAAGGTATTAAACATTTTGATTACAATTAATAACTAAATTTCATAAAAATTAGGTATAAACTTAAGTGTGTGGCTATGGATATTTATCAGGGGGTTCATGCAACTCAGATGTTTGTGAAAGGGGTTCGCGAGTCGAGAAAGTTTGAGAACCGCTGCATTAGACTATGCTACCACCGATGCATCAATCGTCTTGAGATCTCGTTGTGTTTGTTCTAGAATTAAGATTAGTATTTAAATTATAAATACCTTAGATCAAACACTAATCAGATCTGATGTTGTTTGCGTGTTTCAGGAGCCACACGCAAGTACAAGAGAGTCGACGGATCCCCAGGCCAGGCGGAAGTTCCGCATGGCGGCAGAGCATGTGGTTCTCTACTGCGGCTCAACGCGGGGGATGGTAGATCAAGTTTCTCTCATAATCTTCCCTCTGTGCTTCTTGTTGTTCGCGACAGTGTACTGGATCTCGTATGTGAGCGAAGCTAGGGCCCGCATGTGACCACCTTGGGACTTCTACCCTCAAGTGACTACGGTGGCTTATATTGATGCATTGTGACTGCCATGACACCTCATTACAGGGTGTCGCAACATATGCATAGTGATCGATAGATTTCATACCCCACAAAAATAGCAATAATGTTTATTGCTTAGAGTTTATCACAAAATCATGATGGTTTTGATACATACATCAAACTTATGTTTTAAGTCACTTTGTTCCCAACCCAGGATCCACGAAGAGTCCTTCGGGGTTCTGCAAGCCAAATATAGATTAATATTTTTTTTTATTTTTTTTCAAATTATATAGATATACTCGCTATTCAAAATTGTCTTGAACATCAAGTTTTCGACGTCCAAAGTATGTTTTGTTTCCATTACTGTCAACAAGTGTTTTTTTTTCAATTAAATCTCATGTTTTTAGACATGAAACTAGTCAATGGATGTGAGAGAATGCACGATAAACAAGATCTTAAGCTACTCTTGAGCAGAATTTGGGTGGTAGTGTTACAGGTTAGCTAAAGGAGTAAAGTTGAGAAATAAACAATCTCAAACTTGAGCTCTCATAGCGAGAGATATTATGGAGGTCACAGCAAATTATCATTAAGTTTAGGCGGTCCACAGTCCTGAAAAGGTTGGGAACACCTGTTTTTAAGTTTTAAAAAATATACAATAATAATATACCATTTTCTTTTTTTAATGTGCTTCAACCTTTCAAGAGAAGCTTTATTTAACATTATAATACGACGCTTATATTTCATTTTTCATTGTTTCAATCTGTGGCCTAAAAGTTAAAATGTATTTGTAAATGATCTGTAATTATAAATTAGTGACGAAAATATAATTAGTATTTATCGATCTTTAGTGAATGAATGAGCAGGTGGATGAGTCAATTAATGTACATACATTTTTTTAAATGAATATGTATACGGCATTTAAATTTGTACAAAATAGGTGATCAAAAATTGAGATTAGTGGTGGCATAAAACTTCCAGGTCTAATTTGAAACAATAAATAAATACTTTAAGAAAATGCAGTAAATAATCTATTTGGAAACAAATAGCGCTTTTTTATTATTAAAATTAAAAATGATACCTAGACATGGGAATCAAACCCAGGAACTTTGGCTTCGAATCAATGCTCTATCATAAAGCTCTCCAGAGATCATCTCGAACTGAAGGTCATTCTTCCCTCAGATTTTAAGGTAGAGTCTGTGATGGACATGAGAATATCATTGGCTACTGATTGATATCACAGCAACCCACGAATCGGTTGTGGCTTTATGTTAACAATAGTACAAATACATTGTACATCCACATGTCCATAACAGACTCTGCCTTAAGATATGAGTAAAGAATGACCCTGAGAACGGGACAAACCCTTTGATAGTTCAATGATAGATCAATGCCGCGCTAAACCAAAGCTTCCTGTAGGTTCAATTCTCGTGCCCAGGTCTCATTTATCTATCTATTCAAATATGATTCAGTTATGGCTCGTCTTTGTGGCTATAACCTTTTATCCCTCAAGCTTCGTCTTTTATATCTTATACCTAATTGTATAGCAATGCTTTCTTCCATCATTTTATTTTTTTAATTTTTTTTATTCCATAATAAAATGTGTTTACAAATTTTAATTCAACAGAAATAGGTAAAAACAAATCTTCCCAGCCAAGAAAATCTCTAATAATCCGCGTGCCATCAAAATATGTCAAACTCTGCCATGACATTTATAAAAAGACATTTTTTTATACAGCATGACCAAGGTTTTATTCCCAATTCAAAGGTATTTTATAGTAGATAACTTTACTCACATTTCTTGTAAAAAAATACTGCACAAGAACAAATATTTATGTTATTTTCCTAAAGATTAAATACAAATTATGGTTTCATATTAGTAATAGTTTGACCGCCTTTGTGGTCTAGAAGTAAGAGCTCCTTGCTACAGATTCAGAAGTCCTAGGTTCGATCCCCGGTGCTTTGAGATTTTTTTATGAAGCAGTGGGTTTGGAACGGGGTAAGCTCAACCTTGTGAGGACAATTAAGGAGTTACTTGATTTAAGCAGTAGTGGCTCTGGTCTAAAAAAAACTTAGATTAACGGCTGTAGGGTCCATTGTGCTGACCACATGACACCCTCTATTCACAAATATTGGCACTATTTTCACTAACATGTGGGGGCTGCTCAGTCAATATAGCTCGTTTGCAGGTTGATGCCAAGATTTTTTTTATTAGTAATAGCTCGGTGGATATGTTCAATTTAAGAAAAAGTACCAACAAATACTCTGTTTTAGAATATATTTTTTTGTAACATATCCATATTAAATATTTATAAGTGAGGGAATGTTTATTTTAAATAAATGGGTATAGTAACGATATTTTAAAGATACATTTTTAAAAAAATTATAATTTATCAAGGAAAGGTAATTTTAAATGCATATGTTAAAATTTTTTTAGTAAAATGCAGACAAATAATGCTTATTGCAACATTTCTAGCAGGTTTTCTAGGATTAAATAAAACTTCGGTTCAGACTAATGGCATAAATATGCATAGTTAATGTTTCAAAACATTATAAATTGTATTTAAACATATAGTGTTAATCTAGAAACGTAAAATATTTTTGAATTGATGAGTATTTAAAAATAATAATGGTCCTCTGGAAACATAAAATTTTTACTATGCATCTCTTGAAGTTAATTTATATCATTATTTTAAAATATTGAAGCTATTTATTTCTTAATCCCCCATAGATTTTCATGTTAAACTAAATGTATGCCTTCGATACTTTAACAAACAACTCCTTTGAAACTTTCCCTATTTTAAAACTTTAAACAAAATTTTATTTGTGATAGTGTTTCGAATTACAAACATCCATATCTGAATTTTTACTATCATAGCTTGTTTATATTTAGAAGCGAATCTCTTATAAATAACCAAAATTTGAAATTTTCAACTGTCTCATTTTAATTGAAATATCTTAGTAAATTTTATTCTATTCAAACACCTAAGACTTTATCATATAAATATATAATTTAATAATCGCAACATTAAATGTAGTTATAGCTATGATTAGTTTTAATGTACATAAGTGGTATGAAAGTTATGGTTCTTAGAAAGGATAAGGTTTTTTATATATGTTTATGATAACAATTTGAGAGTGAATGAGTAACTGTGCAAGTGTTTCTTTATTTATTTTAATTTTAAATGGACCAAAAGAATTTTTTTTAAGTGAAACTCCTTTGTTTTATTATTAATACACCTCTACATGGAACTAAAATATTGTTTTTTGTGACAGTTGATAAAGATAAATGAAAAAGTGTTCCAGTTATCTGTGCTAAAGTAAGGTACATTTATTTTTTTGTAAAAAAAAAGTTGTTATATAATTTAGTGTTGTACTGATTTTAAAGAATGTTTACAAATGTTACTTTGGAAGCGAATTTATAAAGAACTGTGTGTATACTGTGTATACAAAGATGTACCTAAAATGTTACTTATTTTCTAATGCCAGTTTATGGAACTAGTTAAATCTTTCGAGAGCAAGGTTAAATACCATGAATGTGTGTTATAATAAATAATAAACCAAATTGTAAATATCCCTAAGTGCCAAACCTACTAGTACAAAACAATCAAGATAGTACATTATAATTTAAGACAGTGAAAAATTACTGACTAAACATATAATTTCATATCTTAAAAAAAAAAAGTTCACATAAATGTTCAAAAGAGGACGGAAAACATTGAGAAAATGTCAATGAAATATTAATTGCCACTGTGTAGATTTTAATTTTTTTTAAAGAGAAATGCAACTTGATGAACAATAATTAGAACATTCATAAAAAAGAAATTGAGAAAAAATGGCGCCAAACAGCTGTATTAAATTAAACATTGAAAGGAGGATAGAAGGGCAAGCAAGGACTACACACTTACCAGAAAACAGTAGTCCTCAAAGTTCACAATAAAAAAACACAGCAAAACATATGATTATTAAATTTTCAGGGTACATCAATCCCCTTCTTCAGCATAAGAGAATAAAACAGTCTGGAATATGGTAGCTTGGAAGCTAGAGGTTGATCATGGTCAATTAGATTATGTTGTTGCCTGTTTCTTGATTAAAAAAAAGTTTAGGCTTACCTCAAAAATAAAATAAATGTGTGTTTTGTTTTGATTGTTAACTTTGAGACCTACAGTTTTCTGTTAAGTATTTAGGTCTTGCCCTTCTACCCTCCTTTCAATTTTTTATTTAATAAAAATAAAATTGTGATGAAATCTTCTTGAGTTATTTAGAACAGTAGATAGTAACATTATGTAACAATTAAATAAATACTGGGCTGAAAGCAAACAAAGTGAATGCTCCAGATGTTAAACTTTTAAATTGAGCTATTAAGTTAGGTCTTAAAATTATTTGTTAGTTAAAATACTATATATATGAATGCACTGTGGGTAATGAGTCTACAAATACCATTAGCATATAATCACCATTATAGCATGTGATATTATCTAATAATGTAGTAAAGTATAGCTTGGAGGGATTGATAAAGAGTGAGGGGTGAGAATACACTCATTTCACCAGTGTTTTTACTAATATTCTCACAAAGATACAGCTAAAATAATACATTTGATAAATCCCTTTTGAATAATTTATTTTTAGGACTAAATAAAACAAAACCATGTTACTTAAACACATTGAAACTTTGCATCCATAGTCAATTAATCATCTTTTATTTCCAAAATGAACTTAGTTGATTGAATACAAACAACGAAACAAAACATTTTTATACACCTGTTAAGACAATGATTAATAGGTTTGAGAAAATTAAAATGTTACATTTGTTGGGCGGGTTGGAGTGCACATTACATCTCGGATATTTCTAAAGCAAAAGTGTAATCAAGTGATTTTGGCTTTGATTTGCTTTAGGCATTGATTGCCCACTTTTGAAGATCTCATGTTTGTATCCATGTTGGGATGGATTTAATTCTTAATATAGTGACAACCTGCTTTGGTTATCAAGTGGTTTAAGGTGCAGCTGAAGGAAGCACAAGTAGTTTTACAGTTTTTATAGCATTACATTTTTTTGGACAAAATAAATCAAATATTTCTGCAGTAGCAACATAGAGTTTAGTTTTCTGCACATGCTAATATCAACAGATCTTTAATATCTGTCAAGGGTGTCCTGGAATTTTGTTTAAACTTTTTCTCTTTATTTAAAAAGTTTTGACCAAATTCCAGCAGCCTTGACAGATATTCAGATCTGTTGATATTAGCATGTGCAGAAAACTTAACTCTATGTTGCTACTGGAGAAATAGTTGATTTATTTTGGCCATACAGTTTTAGTTATATAAAAAATCTAAAAATATTTTCACTCCCTTTGGCCGCACCTTAAGGTGTCACACTAACAATAAACTGTTTTGCCGATGACAAGGATATCAGGGTTGAAAACTAATCAAGCATACTGAGGGTGCATTTTACTAAATGATTTTTAACTATCTCTTCAAACAAATCTAGGTATATTACCTATAAGTTCAACCTTCTTCAATCCTACCACACTAGTGTAGTTATAATATTAAAGGGAGGGAATATGGTGAGAAAAAAGGTAAGGTAAAAATAACTCAAAATTTTACCAAAAGTTCGGGATCAAGTGCTGTGCTTGTGAAAACCATAAAACTTATAAGCAAGAGATGAAATTGATTACTACGTAGCACACATTTACACTCTGTGAGTGCCCAAATCATTCTAATAGAACATATTAATTTAGTAATGTCAAATCTTTTACATTTCCAATTTTCTTATTGCTTTTAGTAAAAATCCATATATGTATTTAAGGCTCATTACCTATGAACAAACAAAGAATGTAATACATCAGGGTTTTTTTAAACTTGCCTAACAAATTGCACGTCTTTTTAAATATCATTGTATGCTACATTGCTTGCCATTGTACTTAAGTAATTTCAACAAATCATCAAGTGTACTTATTAATGTTCAGCAATTCCAGTCCATAATAATTAAAACATTATTAATCATTATATTCTTGAAAATTTTCAACATTATTCCAAGGTATATAAATGTATATTTATATAGATGAGCAGTTAAGTTTGCAAGACTACAAAGTATGTAATATAACTCATAGTACTAAAACGACATTGTACAGAATATTATCAAATAAGTAAGCAATTATAATATTTAATGTATTATAAGTATCATTATGTAGCCAATGCTTAAATACATTTTTAATACTTCTTCAAATAAATAATATTACTACTAGGCTATTTATTTCTCATTGCTAATCTTACCCACAGTCCCCAGTTATCTATGTATTTAAAGCAGAAAGTGTGTGTGGAGGGGGGGAGGGGGGGGTCCAAAAGAAGAGGAAGATGAGCTGGAAAGCTGAAATTTGGCAGGAAGGTAAAGGGAGCCCCAGAAATAACAAATTATCTGTGTGGTAGAAAATTTAAATTTGGTGGGTTGTTAAAGGATCCACTCCAAATCATTATAAAAGATTGAAACTTTAAAATTATTTAAATGGAACCATGGGAAATAAGAAGGTTGAGGTGTGGACAAAAAAAATGTAGGCATGGTAGAAAATTTAAATATTGCATTCAGGTAGATCTATAGTTAAAAAAAACGTTTTAAATTAGGTAGAAAATTAAAATTTTACAGACAGGTAGAGAGAAGGTTCCAGATAAACAAATCATAAAATTTAAAATTTCCTAGGGAGACGAAAAAAAGAGGGGGTTAAGGAGTTGAAAATTTACAAAACCAATTGAAACTACTTCTCAGTATCTTAGAAAACAAATTCAGCGGGAATATACCACTCCAATTTAAAAGTCTGAAAATTTTAAATTGGGATTCCTGGAAATATGGGGAGGGGGCTGTAAAAATATAATAAAAAGTGTGTGGAAGAAAATTTAAATTTGGAAAGAAGGGAAAGTACAACTACAATAAACAACTAGGACTTAAAATTCCATATTTATAAATAGAACTAATAAAAAATTTAAAAACTATTTATCTATGCAATCTAAAACCGTTATTTGGTAACTCCAGGTAACAATAAAAGTCTGAAAATTTTAGATTTTCAAATGGGACCCTAAGCAAATCAGGAATGTATAGTGATTACTTCTAATGACCAAATAAATGTTACATGGTTGATATTTCTAAAAGGGGCTGGTTGAATGGTGGGTTTAAAATTTTCAAAACTAAAATAATATAACTACTTCTCACAGCGGTAAAAGATAAACTTATGTAGGCATAAAGGACCCTTTCAAACAGCCATAGAGCTGTGAAAATTTTTAGCTTTCAAAATGAAGGTATTGGAAAATGGGGAGAGGAGGTCCCAATCCAAATTTCCAAAGATAATATAAAAACCCTTTCGGAGGGGGATTGGGGTAAGGGGTGTAAAAAATTTAAATCCAGCATGTAATTAAATAGACTAACTAGCCGAATGACAGCTTGACATATGAAATTTTTTAAATGAAGGCCGGGTAATTGAAGAGCTTAAAATTTATGTAACTAATATAGAACACTATTATCGATGTGGCTAAAATTTAAAATTTGGCAGCCAAGTAGAGAAACATATAATGTAACCAACCTTTACCGGCAAAATTGCTAAGATATTTCATTCTCGCTCATAGAAATGCGCATGTGCTGATATAATCAGTCAGTTCAGAAAGTGCATCTTATATAACTAAAAAGAAAAATTGTATAATGTAATTATTCCATAGTTAAAAATTGAAGAATATATTAACCTTTAACTAGGAGTGACATTACAACTAAAATAAACAAATTCTGGTGGCATAGCTTGGATACCATGATTCTCTTTGGGAAATCATGATGCTCAATTTTTAATGTGTTTCTGTACCATAATCTACTATCTCATTTATGCTCTTTAGTGAAAAGTGATTCTCTTTTCTCAAACATGATTTTGTAACAATTTATATTACTTTGTTTCATTTAATTTATGATCATGCTTAAGTAAATATTGTGTTGTCAATGGATAGAATTCATTTGTACACTCAGTTTGTGGCCTAGGTAATAATTTTTGTTCAAAGTTTTTAATTTATTAATCGCCATAGTTGACTCAGGATTGTACACAGAGGAACTAAAAAAAATGATGGCAGCCAGATGGTGAATATGCTAATTTGATATATTTTAATGCGGATTACCCGTGCGAAGTTAGGGTTAAACAGTTGGTCTATTTTATTATTATTATTATTATTATTATTAGCACGTTTTACTACCCAATCGGGTTAACCGCACTTACACTTCTGTGTAATGGTAGGGTGATTGTGAGATGAAATGGATGGACCTACAGCTTAACGTGGAATCCGAACCACGGTGGAGGCCTGGCATTCCCCACATTCACAAGATGTCTTGTCAGAGGTGAGGGAAGGGTTTGGTGATCAGATAAATCTGTGCCGGGACCGAGGATTGAACCCCGGCCGACAGCACAGAAGTCTGACACCTTACCCCTAGACTGCCAGGTCCCCACTGGTCTATTTTACAAAGTAATTTAAAAATTGATTTGTAAACAGACTTTTAATCATAAGAATAATATTTAATATTGTAATGTATTTGAGTTTAAAAAATAAACGCAAAAGTATTTTATCCAGCCAATATTTGATTTTTCAATCAAACTGAACCATTCAGTTTATGTTAGTGATTAATTTTTAACTAACTTACTAACACCCTGATCTTACTTAACTCATAACTCAAAAGTTAACGATCTTCAGATAATAAGCTCGCAATTCAACCCTATCATAAGATACCTCCCATCTAATCATTAAACTGATACCCAACCTCCTTCAAATATATTTTAACATTATCATCCAATCAACTGGTCTCTTTTTTTTTTTTTTACTGCCTGTTCAGGTTGTACACATATATGATAATTACTCTAATGGGTTAGGGGTGAGGAAGTATTTTAGAAGTAATCTACCCGCATTTGAGTGTAAGGAAAGTGGAAAACCATTTAGGAACAACCGCCCTCAGTATAAGCTACCAGGATTTGAGCCCCAATCTCCCCATCAACAGCAGGCCAGTCTAACATGTAATAGATGCCTTAGATCATTTGGCAAGTGACCAGCCCCTTGGTCTAGTGGTCAGTATTATTGACTACTAATATAGAGGTCTCAGATTCAATTCCCAGCAGTACCATGAATATTTTCCCCGAAAGGGGAATTGTACTTTGATCACCAGTCTTGTTGGGCTTAAAACTTAGGGTTAAAACTTCTACTGGTGCCACACAATCATTATCATCACATCATTTCAACGAGGTAATGTAATTGCACCTGCATGGTGCCACAACCTCAGAAGTCAACATCAGTAAAAAGCCAGAAATGTGAAAATGACAAAACCCTAGTGATATTAGAAAAAAAATATATCCTATTGACATTTTGACCTTCCAGGGAGTTATATTTTCAGGTTTCCCAACTAAAGTTTTGAGTACATGCCTGTCGTCACCCATAAGCGCAATATGACCAATCCATCTCAGTCTGCATGCCTTGAATATCCTTAATATGAATGCATACAAACCATGAAGTTCTACATTATGTAACTTTCTCCATTCTATTGTTTGTGTATCTCTATTAGTCCTAAAGCACCATCAATTTATTCTCTTAATACAGATTTAAAACCAAATAATGCCCGCATCGATGGGCAGGCAAACTAAATGTTAAGTTTTTCTAGTCTAGGTTGCCAGTGACAAGGAGGTCAAGGTTCAAAATTTGATCAAGTATATTGAAGTGGTTTATTTTCTCTAAGTGGTTTCCTAGTCTCTCTCTCTCATGCAGCAAAAAATAGAATACATTTCTGAAACAAGTCGCAGTAACAATCACAGTAATTTTTGTTCTAAATTAGATTATTAAACTGGTTTTATTTAAGGTTAGTATTTCATTTGAAAAAAATCATTCATTCTATTGTTTGAATCCCTAAAAAAATGTCTTATTTCATTCAATAAATATTCTCAGGAAAGTGTTAAAGAACAAACTGAAAATATCTACCTATGTATAATAATATTGATTTATTTTCCATTTAAACCCTTGGAGATGCTTTCACCAAATTGAATGGCGATGAATATGTCTAAAAAGTGGAATTTCTGCTCTTCTAAGACTGATTTGTTAAGGTGTTTTGAAAAATGTTTCCTATAAAAGTTTCCAATAGCAACTTATTCTATTTGTGGTTTAAAAAATTTAGCAATATAAAAACTATGCCATTTAAGGTTTTTAAGTTAGCTATGTTTATATATTTTGAAGCCCCATTTTTAGTTAACTAGCTACAAAAAATAAGTGAGATTTGTTTTAGTTTCCAAATTCAAGTAATCAGTAAAAAAATAATAAAATTATAGTTTTAAAATTTGGTATACATAACCACAACACCTTTGGGCTCATTGGAATGGACCTTTATTGTGACATTTAAATAACAAATCCATTTAAATAAGTGAAAAATGACAACCTGGACATGAGAATTGAACCTGGGACTTTTGACTTTGCGCACCAATGCTCTACCACCAAGCCATCCTGGTCCGTCTCTTATCCAGGGATATATTTCACTGAGTTTTAGTGTAGTGAGTCTATATGTGGTAGATAGTGAAAGTGAAGATATCCTTGGATACAAGATAAACCAGGATGGCTTAATGATAAGAGCATTAACGCGGAAAGCCAAAGATCCCGGGTTCAATCCCTGTGCCCAAGTTGTAATTTTTCACTTAATTGAATTTGATTCAGTAATCAGGACTGAGCCTGTGGGTAGCCATCATATATCAGTTTGTGATATGCATTAATTAATAAAAAATCCACTGTTTTACCATTTTTTATTATCATTAATTAAGGATTGAACCATGAATGTTAAGTGTCAACAATATTATTAAAATAATTATGATGATTTAGTTTAGATTTATTTTTATAGGACATAACTAAAAATTAATAGGTCAGTATATTAACAATAAAACTAACAATTGTAGCTATTGGTGTCACGAATCATAACCATATAGAGGGCCCTCAAAGTATGCCCGATGCATATCATTTGAGTTGCGTCGAATCCGTCTACCCACTGGCTCCAAGTCAGCGTAACACTTGGGAAAAACCCTTTCTACAGCAGCACGAGCTTCCTCTGGAGTCACATTGCGTACAGCGATCACTGAGTGAGTGGCTTTTGTCTTGACACATTCCTAAGCAGAGAAATATACCAATATGATTTTACAAAGTCAAGCATCGTTTTCTGTATAAATAATTTGTGGACAGCTTTGCAAAATATGTTAGATCCGATTTGGATGGAAGACTATATAAAATAAATAAATAAATTATTGTTGTTATTGTTGTTATCATCATCATCATCATCATCATCATTATTATCATTATTATTATTATTGTTATTATTATTATTATTATTATTATTATTATTATTATTAGAGATAATTGTATGAATAAACTATCACCGTCAAACTTAGAAATTAATGGCAAATGAGCTTGGGACCTACTTTTATTCCGTTTATAATTCAGCATTACCTGTCTTAACCCACCCCATTATTGAAACTAGCGCACCCTTGTATTCATACCACATTACACCCTTGGATGTTGCTAATGCTATTAAAAAAAAGAGTTCTTCTAGATTTGCCGGGACAGATGTAATTCCAAGTTTGTTTTGTTGTTTTTCTCCAAAATTGTTTTCTTATTATTTTTCCAGGCAAAAATTAAGTTAACACATTATAGTCAAATTCCATTTTCTTACCTTCTTCCTATTATGAGGGATTAAATAACCAAGCTATTGTGGTTGTTAGTTATGGTTATAGCTATATTTAAATATTATATTTAAAAATTGAAAAGTGACACATGAAAATGTGAAATGAACTTGGGACCATTGACTTAGTATACAAATATGCTTACCACTGAGCTATCCAGGAGTCGTCCCGTGCCCAGGGTCATTCTTCACTCAAATTAATTTGATATAACACCTTAGTTCAGATGGTAGCGTGTCTGTCTACTGAGCTAAGGGTAACAGGTACGATTCCTGGCATGGCTAAAAACATTATAATTTGTGAAATGTGGGTTTCTCTTTTCACAGTGAAGAATTAATGGCTGGGGGCTGGATGTTGTGTTTGTTCTATATTTAAATTAGTTTAAATTATAAGTTGTGTGCTAATATAATAAGTAGCTTTAAAAAGTGTATCTTAAATACCTCTAATGAATGAAAAAACAAAAACAAAAATGAAAAATTAGTTTTAGATGGATTTAATCTTTAATTACTCTGAAAATTCTTGCCAACATAAACTATACCACAATTCTAGTTTGAAGAACAGTAAAGACAACTCAAACATATTTATTTGCGACCAGTATTAATAACATTATATTTTGCTATTTTAGTTATTTTATGGGTGTTGATGATATCTATAAAACGTGACAGATGCAGATAGAATGACTTGAAGTATGAAAATATTAAAATGGTTTTAGTAACTTTAGTAACTAACTTCTACTGTTCTTCCTACCAAACTCAGACTATACCTGATGTTGCTGTTTGATGTTGATGAATGAAGCGTCTCCTTGCGTACAGGCACTCAGGAAACTACAGTGAGTGAGATTAGCCGCTCGTATCTCTGTACATGCCAGGTGGTCAATGTTCTTAAAATCTAAATCATTGCGACAATAGTCAAACATGTGGATCATCTCATGGGCTAAGACGCCCTGAATATAGCCCTCTTGACGAGCCACATTTTGACACACAACAATCTGTAACAATCAATCCGATTACTTCGTGAAATAATGGAACAATGTGAGGCCATCACTAGGCCCATAATTATTAGTGTGATTAAAACTATACTTCCTGTACTAAACAAGCTGTAAAAATTTAAAGAAATAGTTTAGGTCCAGTTAGATTTTAAATAGAAGAGCCTTACGGCTAATTTTCGTCGTCATCACAACCGACATGGGACCAACGGCTTTGAAGTAATGTGTGCTACAGATTATCACTCAGTATAAATTCGTCAAGCCTGGCTGGCTTTGAACACAAGAACATCGGGACCTGAATCCAAACCCATTAAGATTGACCTTATGGCTAAAATAAGGTACTAGATATATTTTAATGTATTCATACACCAAATCATGTGATCAGGAACTGTCACTTTTGACAGATATCAATACCAATAAAATAACAGTAAAATGTTATCAATGTTGAGCGCCAAAAAAAAAAAATCTAAAAGGCTCTTCCTATGAAAACTGGATTATAGTTTAAATTTACAGCTTTTAAATAGACAAAGAGCAACTGAACTTCATTAAATAAATTGGAAAGTAAAGTAAAGTGAGGTTTCCCAAACTTGAGATACATAAATAGCACAATGGAAACTTACAGTTTGATCCACAATTGTGTAGAAAGCACTCTTTTAAAAAAGTGACAATTTAGATGTGACGATATTATATCATGGATTAGTTTTTACAATCTGACACATTAGCTCAGTCGATAGCATGTCTGGCTAAGGGTCCCAGATTCTATTCCTGGCATGACCGAAAAATTTATCATTCGTGAAATATGGGTTTACCATTTCACAGTGATGAATTAACAGCCGGGGACTGGATGTTGTGTCTGGCCTAGTCTTAAGTTAAATTATAAAGCCTATGAAGCTACGACAGCCATTAGCCAGTAGTGGAAAATATATGACTTGAATTAAAAAAACTGACCCAGACCATTGGCTTGAAATGTAATTAATGTAAAAAAGAAATGTTTGTACAATTTTCTCAAATAATCAAAATATCCTTAGACTAAATATAGCTTTATCATTTCAAAATCTATGCCTGCGAGTAAAGAATTTAGAAAAATTGAGAGAACATGGGAGGAGTTTGTAACTTTAAAAAGTCTAACAACCAACAAAATGGACCTAATTTTAACTTCAACCGGTACCTTTCATTAATCCTGAAAGGTAGCAAGTTTATCATGCATGGTTTCATTAAGGTGAAGCTTGTAAACTGAGTCATAATGTAGTATGTCAAGGTAAGGCTGCCACCTTTCAGGGTGGACACAGTGTACATGCACAGTTTATTGGGCTTACCTGATTAAATATCGGGTCATAGCCCCCACTCACAGAAACATCACATACTTCACAGGAAATATGTCTTCTGATATCAATTTCACTGAAAAACAAAGAAAAATTATTTAATGTCTATTTAAATTTTAAAAATGATACCTGGACACTGGAATTGAACCCTGTATCAATAGCTTCAGGGTTATTCTTCACTCATATTTTAAAGCAAAGTCTGTGATGAACATGCAGAAAGTGTGCACTATAATGAGTGATCAATTAAGATCATAAGATAAGATAATATGGCCACCATCTCAGGAGGGGACTTTAAAATATGAATGAAGAATGACGCTGGGTACAGAACAACTCCTGGATAATCCAGTGGTTGGAGCAGTGGTGTGATAAGCCAAAAGTTCCTGGTTCAATTCTTGTGTAAAGTTGTCAATTTTCAATTTAAATGAATATAATATTTATATCGAGCTATAACCGTAATTGCAAATATAATAGAGTGGCTATTTATTCCAACAGTATGAATAAAAATGCCAAAGAGTGAATGAGAGCAGGGTAGATTTGACCTAAACTTTGTCCCAAAATCTGTGATAGGCCTATTGTTAGTCACTAAATGAGTGAAAGAATCACATTACTATTGTTAAAATTCAATTATGATAAAGAACTTCTGTTTTAAAATAACTTTTTAAGACAAATAATAGAAGCTATCTGGTTAAGAAGTGGCGGAAATTTGTAATGTGTAGACCAAAATTAGATTAGATGGTAAATCAAATAAGAATTAATTTTTTTTAAAGTGTGAGGAGTTTTAAAACTAAGCTGAATTGTAAGTGTAAGAGGGAGAAGTGTATTGAAGTATTTATCATTTACACAATAAGCCTATACTAAATCTTTTGGATAATTAAAAGTTATATAAAGTTTAATTTTTTTTAAAAATTGGTATAGTATATTCAACACCTAGCTCTTTAATAACCTAAGCTAAGGAGTAAGGATTGTGAAAATAGCTTATTTTTTCATTTATTTAAGGTATTTAACGTGCATGTGCACAAAGTAGACATACATGCTACTAAGTGGGCTAAAGTGTAAGGCAGTGGAAATAAATAAAGAAGAAATTAATCCGCTATAGTATCAAGAAGGAATCTATAGGAAAATACAGTGAGAGTTCATGAAGTGGACAACCTCGCCTTAGAGCCGTCAGTAGAGATTAATCAGCCTCCCCCAAAAGCCAATTCTGTTTATCATGAACTATGGGATGTAAAGATAGACATACATTATGTATTGTAACTTTAAAAGTCGGGGAAGAAGGGGTGGGGTGGTCAACCAACAAATTAATTTGGTAAATGGTGATCTTAAGACAATTAGAAGGTAACGTACAATTTTCATAGGAAGGGCATTTTAGAAAATAAAAAACATATTTTTTGTGATCAACAATAATAACATTACTCTATGGTATATATTACTAGTGTTATTTTATTGGTAGTGTTGATAATATTTGTCAAAAGTGACAGCTGTTGAGTCAATATCACATGACTTGACATATATAAATATGTCAAAATGGATCTAGTAACTTTTCTAGATGTTAAAAAAAGTTCTTCCGATGATAAGTGAACTATAATTGGGTTGACTAGTTAAATTCAAATGGCTAACAATGTACATACAAATTTGCACAGATTACTTCCTCCAAACATAAAATTTAATAAGATATAGTAAAAAAAAAGTTATTGGTAGACTTTGTTGTTTAGTATTAAAGACAAATTTGAAAAATAGTGATGAGATATAAAATCTGAAAGGAATTTAAATATTTAACAGTGATAAAAAATACTATTATCCTGTACCGGTACACATCACAAGAAATTGTTAGGATAATCAAGTACCACAGATTACAGTTAGCAGAACATGTAGCGTGAATAGGAGAATCTAGAAACATGTTCAGAGTATTGAATGGCAAACCCAATGAGAAGGGTACATTAGAAAGATCTAGACGCAGATGGGAAGATAGCATTAGAATGGACCTGAAACAGATAGGGTGTATTGATATGGACTGGATAGAACTTGATAGGCTAAATTCATCGTAATGTTTAATCATTTTCTAATAACTATTGACAATGTAAATATGTAAGGTAACTGCTGGAGAAGGCTGTGGGTGCGGCTCGCAAGAAAGGGAAGGGGATGCATTAGTGACACAACTTTGTTGATAGCTTCACTAAAGTTAGAAAATAACTAGCTCTTTGCAGGCGGCGAAGACCAGCTACCCCCACAAACCAGGAGGAACACCCCAAGAGGCAAAGTCATTACAGAAGGGGCCGAGCGAAGGCATTTATGGGTGTAGAATTGGAAAATAGAGGTAGAAAGCTTCAGGATTATTATTTGTCCTAATGTGACAATTGGCGACCCATTTACCATAAATGTAGTCAGTATAACTTGTAATACATAATCTCATTCAATAAGTCATTTATTTTATATTATTCCAGTTTATAGTTGGTTAACCCCAAGTTAGTATGCTATTTTATTAATAAAAAACAATTATAGTCGAGGTTTAGTAGGGAAAAGTGTGAACGTAGCAAACTAGCTCAAGATAGGGATAGGTAGTGTACTTTTGTAATTGCGGCAGACTTTTGCTATAGAGTAAGAAATAAAATAAAGTAGTATGGCTTAATAGGCTAAATGTTCTAATAGTTACGGTATTGGTTAAGTTATGTCAGGTCGCTAAGATTGTTGTTTGTTCAATTAGGTGATAAATCATAGCTTGGACATTGGAATTGATTTGTGGACCTTTGGCTTTATGCATCAATGATCTACTGCTGAGCCATCCTGATCCGTCACATATTCAGGGCCTCTCTTTACTTGATGTATATGATTGAATCTAAGTAAGAGAAGATTAATTTTAACTAAACATTCGCATGAAAAGAAAATATAAATTGTTGGTTTTTTTTTAAAAAAAAAACGCTAAAAGCAATAACTCTAACATTCCTTGACTTAAAAAGGGCGTTACATCATCTCTCCAAGTGAATTCTAGTGGATTTCTTCTCAATTAGACTACCTTTCAAGAATAGTATGCAAAAAGTGCATAGTTTTGTTGTGTTTTTCTATGTAATAATCTAGTCAATAAAATGTTTTTATCGACCACTACACACACAAGAACAAAGGCAAATTTCCAATAATATCAAAATTAACATTGTAATTTTTTTTAAATATAAATTTTAAAATTAGGCTACCTGCTTCACTGGTCGAACGGTCTTATGCATCACTCTCGTGTTAGACTAGCTTGCAGAGTAGATTAATTCTGAAAATGCTTCCTGCCTCATCCCGACTTTGTATGTACTAATAATTACACTAATGAATTAGAGATTAGGACAATTGAGTTTAAAAAAAGTGTACCCACATTTGTGTGAAGGGAAAGTGCAAAACCATTTTGAAAAAACCACCCTCAGTATAGGCCTAGCTGACAAGGATTCAAACCCCTATCTCCCTGTCATTGGCAGTCTAGTCCATCATGTAGAGTGATGCCTTAGACAAAGCAATCACAGAAGCAGGTTGTAGTTTGTTAAAATGGCATTGTATATGAAAGTGTATATAGTAGTAGTCTCAGAAATGCGACCTAATGTAGACTGATATGGTGTCGAGTTTTACGAATGAACTTGCATAAGATGCATGTTTACTAAACAAGGAAGAATCACAGTACAGTATTGAATATTTTAAGTACAGTTGTATTGTACCTTAGTATTGTATGGGATACTAACATTAATATACATAGAGTACAATATATTACCTGTTAATATAATGCTGTACCTATACAGAAATGCAGTACAGTACTATACCTACATATGATATTCTATTGAGTCAAAAAACATGTTACCTATTGAATTGGAAAACTAACAAACAAAGCACTTGTAAAAACACCACAGCACGACTTCCACTCGAGGTTCGAGGTCGAGGTGTGGACTTACATTATTATTTTATTATTAGCACCGCATCTTACTACCCATTCAGGTTGCATGCATTTACACTAATGTGTAGTGGTAGGGTGAATGTGAGATGAAATGGAGCACCTACAATTTAACGTGGGATTCAAACCACAGTGGAGGCCTGGCATTCCACACATTCACAAGTTGTGATTAATATAAGTCTTGTCAGAAGTGAAGGAAGGATTTGGCAATCAGATAAATCCGTGTCGGGACTGAGTATTGAGCTCCGGATTCCCAGCACAGATCATGTTGTTGAGTTATATGGCATGTCAAGTTATCGAGTGTCGCGTTTCTAAGACTACTGTAATAGTATTCGACAAAGAAAAATTTTGTGGATTCCACCCTTTTGTATACTATTCTCTCCCATTAGACTGAGTCATATAAATTACCCTTATAAAAAAACAAATAAATAATGTGTCAAGTTTTTTTTTAACTCACCATCCTGAACTTTTAAGAGCATTCATCATTAGTTTAACCAGTGGACCTGTAAAACAAATTATTACAAGATAATTACCTGCAAATATATAATCTAAAAAAAACCTCAAAATAGCAGTGTGTGAGAATAAATCAAATACGCATACTTTTTTGTATACAGGCATACACATTTCGTTCACATTTTAATTTATCTATATTTTCTCTGCCCTCTCCAAAAAATATCGTTTTGCTCCAACTAGGCTTGTAGTTTTCTCCCCTCCTTTCTGGATAAAGGTCGTAGCCCCATTTAACTGACTCATCTTTTACATCTTTTTCTGTCTCAACCTTGGGAAGTGTACCATCTTCACTATTTTCGGCATATTTTTCTTGCGACATTATATTCAACAAACATTAACGAATACAAACAACTGTCTTTTAGACCAAATTTCCTTTTAAGTATTTAAATATAATAATATATTTGAATTTCAAGTAAGTTAATTTTATTATCAAAGCAAATATGTATACACGAATCGGAAAGCCAAAAATTAAATACAAACACAAAGAATATAGATTGTAACTATAGCCAACATAAAGAAAAGGTAACCATATTCCAGAAAGATTTGAATTCAAATATATCGTCTTACAGCGGAACTATTTGTTATTCTACAGGCATTGAAATATATCTTATCTTTACGTCCTCAGCTAGTAGTGGTATCATGGGACTCCCGTAAGTCTTTGGAGTCTATAAGCGGCTTGTCAAACCCTCCATCGCCCTAATTGATAATTCAAATACTCGAAGAGTGCGCTTCTCTACAAGCTAGGGGCTACGAATTGGGGTACCAATGGATTCCTAGTCACGTGAGTTTAATGAGTAATTACTAATTAGAGAGTAGATAGTTTGGCATCTAGTGATAATTTACTTTCCATTGTACAAAAAATGCCACTATCATACAGCGATTTTCAGACAACGTTACTTTGTATAAGCAGCTGTTTAATTTCCTTCTAAATATAAATGTCGGTGTAGAGCAGTGGTGGCTCGTCACTTTAGAAGCTGGAGTACGCAGCCTGTTTAATTCATAAATTATTTTTAAACAATATATTTAAAAGAAGACACAAATTTCGGAATATGTTTTGCTAAATATTTATTTAGTTAAAATCAAAAATTAATATCACAAAACACATGCAAAGATAAAAATAATAAACTTCCCCCCAAAGGACGTGGATGTGTTGTAGAAACTCTGTAGCTGTATAATGTGCATTAATATATAGGTATGTATTTTTTCACTATGTTCCATACAAAATTCAGGACATGGCCTACCTAATGATTTCAATTCTCTTTTTTGATCAAGAGTGTTAATCTTCAATATTCATTGTCTTAAGCGCCTAAATTGAAATATTCATATTAAGCCTAGTTACAAAAAATATTAAAACATATAACTCTAATAAACATTATCCTAAAATAACCAACCCTACATAATATTATTATAAACACACACGCCACACACATCCTCAAGATGCCGGAGCACGCAGGATGACTGACAACTATTGCTGGTTCACGCTATACTCATTTCACAAGCATTCAACCTTAGGGGCGCGTAAGGGAGTGCGGCTTCAAAAGAAGAATAAGCAATCCTAGCTAGCTATAGCAGGATGGGGACAATGGGTTAAGGGGAGGGAAGGTTTGATTTCACAATGTCAGGCGCAGACCGTCGCATGCCTGACTGCATGCTATTTGAAGACAAGAGGTGAAGGGGTGGGAAGGTTTGGTTTCACAATGTCAGGCGCTGACCGCCTCGCGCCCGACCGCATGCCATTTTAAAAACATTGCATGCTATTACTTAAACCAAAAACATATTTTTCTTGAAACTATTATGGCAAGATAAAATTGTCGTGAGAGTGCGAATAATAGCTTTAAAAGGAACTGGGGCTTCGTGGGGATGGGGGGCGCGCGCCTCCACGCCTTAGGAACTAGCCGCCCCTGGTGTGGAGACTAATAAAAAATATATCTTCCCGGTTATCTCATAGACGAAATACATGTTGAGTCATACATGGATTGAATGCATAGAAAAATCAAGAAAGTATCATCGGGAGTGAATCGAATATAAGTGTTCCTGGCTTATTGAATAAAATGTTTTTAGTGTCATTGAAGAAGTAATATATATATAAAATCAAAGTTTAGAATTATTATGTAAAAATGAAAAATCAAAGACGTTTATATTTAAGAAATGTGATTTTGTACACACAAATATGTAATCAATTGAAATAATCAAAATATTTTTAATCACGTAAACATTTTTGGAATGTACTACTATAAGATCTAAAAGGAAGACAAAACTTAAAATGCTATAATATAAAAGAAACACTCAAAAAAGGAAATACCTATGTATTTTTTTAACACAAAAATTATCTTTATTAATAAATAAGCTTCTACGAGTGTTAAGGTCCAAAAACCAAATTAAAAAGGGTTAAAAAAAATCAGACCAAGTTATATCAAATACGTTTAAGTGGTGGCGTGGTCTATATCACTAGAAGGAACAAACGTGTAAAGGGGAGAGTTATGGTTGAACTGCCACTTAAATAACTTTTTATGAGACCTAAAGTAGTTAAGTTTATCTATTATAAAAAAATTGTGTGTTCTGCAGCTTATATTTTCGATAGATAATTAATTTTCATTTTTGAAATTGGAGACTAAACAGTGTAAGCATTTATCAATCTTGGATAGTCTAGAACAATTTAAAAACTGTGCATATAGCTTAAAAAAACCTCCGTACTTAATTCTACCTCAATAACTCTCTCCACACCTCTCTATTTTTTAATACTCCCTTCACTTCAACAACATCCGAACACCAAGCCATACATGATCTTTTATTTCTTAAACTCATAATGTTTTTCTTTTACACATATTCATCTATAACATTTAGCCACGTCCTACCAGGCCTACCCTATCCTTTTGATCCTCACACACTCTACTTTCATCTATTTGCTTCATCACTTAATATACACTCCTCCTCTCAACATGCCCAAACCAACGTACACATTTACCTATTGGATTCCCTTTTAAACCGCACTGTTTCATCACCCATTAATTATTAACTCTGTACATACGTGTTTTTCTGCATTCATTTTTTAGATATTTCATTCCAACCTCATTCACCTTGATCTTGTGTTTTTTCTGAAAACTCACGCTTCACATCCATAAAACAATGGTGGTTTATATACTGCCATCTTTTCTTCTTTCATTACTACTCCCTTCTTTGCACTAGTCCACGTACATCCAACTACTCTCCAATATGTATTCATCCGCCTGTCAATTTCACCAGACAATGACATACTCCCATTTTTACAGAACATTCTGGCCAGATACACAAAATTCATTTGTCCATTTATACACCAAATCCATCCTCACAAGAATCCCTCATACACTTATCCATGAATACATTAAACAGCTATGGAAACATAACACAACCTTGTCAAACATCCTGTTCAATGTCAAATAATTTGCTTAAACCTCCATCCACCCTTATACACGCTTTAATTCTATCATAAAGCGTCATAATTGCATTTAATAACCATTCATATACACCATACTCTCTCCGAACATTCCATAATATATTCCTATTCACACTATCATACGATTTCTCCTGATCAAAAAAAGCACAGTACACTTTCTTCCTTATTGCTATTAATTTATCAATCAGACCTAATTTAAAAAAATACCTTTTCCTTTTAATTTTTAAATGTCAGTATATCTTTGACTGGTCTTAATATTCAGATAAAATATCCAAAATGTCACCCAATAGGATTAAAATTCCCTCAGGTGTCATAAGCTAGCTATTAAGATTGTTTCCAAGGGCCCTCAGTCTTTAATAAATTGTATTAGTAATGATAATAATAGTTTTACCATTTAAATACGACGCAATGTTTGTAAACTTCCTCTCCCAGCCCCAACCCCCACAGTTTACTGAGCTAAAGTTGATAAAAATAATTTATTTATCGCATAACCAAGCAAATTTAATTGATTTTACAATTATGATCAATCAATAATTAATATAATTGTACATATTTTGCTAATAAGGTCCTTTCATTGGTCAACTTAATTATTTTCTATTACTCACCACTATATTACCTGAAACCATAAAATGAAATCGTGGTCGTTCAAACTTCTGTCCAATATTTGAATTGCGCGCGTGCTAATATGCCGCGCTACCTACTAGAGCTTTTTGGATTCAATATCTGATCACTGGACCTACAGATCAATGTAAAGAGAATAGATTGGTAGCACTATTTGGAAAAATTTGTTGATGTCATTGCCTACGTCAGCCACGAACTACGTCACCCAGTACACAGCAGTTAGTAGTATGTCTTGCGGTCCATGTGTTTCGGATGGTCCTTTAATTTATCTTCATAATGATGTATTTATTTGTACTTGCCTGGTAGTGGTTTTTACGTGTATAGTAAGTTAATTTATTATATTTACCACTCGATAATCTGTTTTAATAGGCTACTATAAAATAGAGCAGTGATGTTCTAACTAATGGTTTAGACATTTTATTTACTACATTTATTTAATAGTAATAATACTTAGCACCGCGTCTTATTACCCGTCTTTGTATACGCTTATTTAATAGTAGTTACAGTAAGCATACATATTTATTATTATAGTATGTAGTTGTATTATTATTCTCAAGCTATTATAATAGTTTTTCTTTTATATAATATAATATATAGTATACATGGGATAAAAATTATTGTTGAACAATCAGACTTTTAGGTTTTTTTTCTGATTTATTTGCGTACGTTCTTCAATTTTAATTACATATATTTCTAAACAGACATAAAAAAACAAGCTCTGCTGTTGCACTCTGTGTAAATAATCAAGGAAACTGCATGGGTAATAACAATATATTTTTTACTCCTTTCCTAAGGATCCAGAAATTTGCCGTACATGAGAGCGCAATTGTAAAAGGAAAGACACAATTAATACAAGCTTTGCTCGAATATGTTTCATTCATTTTGCCGATAGCGACTTTGATATTTGTGGTGCTAAATGAAAATTTAACTAAAATGTCAAGAACTTCAAAACACATCGAATGTTGCCAGTTTTAATACAATAGTTCCATCATGTAAGTAATTTTTAACATATATTAATAGGTAAAGTGTAATTTGTTCAGTTTTTTCATTTATTGGTGTAGATTTTAAATATATATATATATTAATATGTTTATTGTTCCCAAACGTGATATTATAATTTCTTACAATAATTATTTAGAAAGTATTAGATTTGTCTTACTTAAAGCTACTAAGCCGTGTTCTCACGTGTCATTTTCAGTGATCCACTAACAATTAATATAAAATCAACATCCAAACACCAGACAATTTGAATATCTGTGGAATATAAGTAGTGATTTGTAGAAAATAAAACAGCACGTGGTGCCATTTTAATAAATGAAATGGTAGTTGATCATTCTCAACGTGATCATTATGATAAATGACACGTGTGAACAAATTCCTTCAATTTTTATTTTCATAAAAAATGAATCAATTGAAGTTATTCACTGAAAAAGACAAGTGAGAACACGGCTTTAACTGCTGGCTAGTGTACACGCTCAGCCAATCGGGCTTCTTTCTACAACTGGCGCTACCTTCTATTCTCTTTACATTGCTACATAGTAGCCAGATTTTCTCCGATAGATATACCTTAGACCTTGGAGACATTCGACCGTGACGTTATTTTGTTGTTTTTTAAATTATTATTTTTCTTATCTTAATGAGTTGTCTATCAATTTTTTGTAATTTATCTAAAGATTTCTTATATTGTTATATGTGAATTCCATGCTATGACATAATTATTAACTTTTGAAAGGGTCTTCTTTATTTTAGAGAAATTAAAAGAAGCCATTGTTCATGACTTCCTGTTCCTTGATTCCATCACTTCTGCGCAGTGTGCAAGCGTTAAATGAATCATCTGATTAATCATCAACCATCTACATTAACACAAGTCTTTCACGTCAAAATTAGTGTCTTTGTGTCAAACTTATATCTAGTTAAAAAAAAGGGTTTTCAAACGGTTTGTGGGAATTATAGGCAAGTTCTGCAGGACAAAGCATATTTCAAGTTTTCACATAGTTGTGATTGAAATATTTAACTATGTCTGTGAGTTTTCCAAGCGGCAACGAAGATGGGCTCGGTGGCCCTCAAACTTCCCAGCAGCAGCAGTCCCAAAAACGTCTGCAACAAACACAAGCCAAGGTGGATGAAGTCGTCGGAATTATGCGAGTCAACGTAGAAAAAGTCTTGGAACGCGACACCAAATTGTCGGAGCTTGACAATCGGGCAGACGCCTTGCATCAAGGGGCGTCCAGATTCGAGCAGCAGGCTGGCAAACTTAAGAAGAAGTACTGGTGGAAAAACATCAAAATGATGATTATCATGGGAGTTATTGGGGCAGTGGTTCTGATTCTTATAATTTATTGGATTGTATCGGCAATTGGCACTGATAGCTCAAGCATTGAACCATCTCCAACTCAAAAGCCACAATAATTTACTGGTATTGTAAATGTAACATCCTCTAATCATCCTTTAAAACTATACTACTTTGTACTTTGTATCTTAAACATCAAACCATTTACATGCCTTACTGCAAGTCAATTATTATAAAGTCTATTTTTATAATCAATGTTAAATGTAACTCTGGTGGAGGATATCAGATTGCTTTGTTCCAAACTAGGCCTATTTTCTCTATCACACTTGAATCACTCATTTCGAAAAGGCAATGCCACAAATTTTACAGGAAAAAAAATTATGTTGGAGGCCATAGCTCCAGAAATATGGCTTAAGAAAGGAATGCTAACTGATATACTAGTAGTTATTTAGAAAGTTGTTAGAACTAAATTTTTGCATGAATTATGCACCACCCTTCAGTAGTATTCAAAATTGAAATAAGTTAATTTTGTTAAAAAGTGGAAATATGTTCTTTTCAAAATGACCAATTCATTTATCCATAAATATGTATTTAGCAAACCACTATAGTAGGTATCAATATTCTTGGTGAAATAGTTTTGGAATATAGGCCTTAAACTTATTTGTTTAAAATTATTGAAACAATTTGAACTATTGAAGTATTATTGAAGAATTTGTAAGTGATGTTGATGACTAAATTTATTTAGTAATTAGGCTATAGATTTTGCACATAATAGTCCGATGGTTTCTAGTGCCATCAGGCTATTAACAGGTTAGAATGTGGATTGTAAACGCAACCTTTTCACATTGTTGCTGGTCTTAGTTCGAGAATTGATTTAGAAAAGGTTGTTTTCGAGGTCACATTTAAGACTGTTTGAAATCATGTGTTCAATGACTCAAATCACCTAATTCCACATGTGTGCCATGTTTTGTGATGTCAGTTTATAGTAGAATACGGAACGGTATTACTTTCCTTGCTACAATACTTCTTCCCAATGTATTAGTGGTTTTCATCAACAATATACTGTATTAACCGTTACTCAGCATAAGTGCGGTATTAAGACCCAAGACCTGTTGCACAAATTTTTAACTTTTTTTTACTTGTAAGGTATAGGATTTAGAAAGAACCTCATAGTTCTTGCAGGGTAGGCCAATTTCTGCAGTATATATGATCTATACTTCATTATGATTATAAATTGCATACTAATCTGAACAATAAAAGATATATTCAAATTGTAGTATTAAGATTTGTTTTCTATTTGAAATCTTTTAAAATAGGTTTGAAATGTTTGATAAATTATTGTTAAGTAGCAGTAATTTCTCTACCACAAAGTTAACAATTATGTATCATAATTCAAAATACAATTTAACATTTTAATATAACTAGCCTACAATATGGAATAGCCTAAGCCTAGTGTGTTTTCTTGACAAATACAAGATAGTATTTTTTATTTTTCATACATTTCTTGGAGTAAGTTAATCCTCATTGAACTTCTTGGTAGAGTGAACATAAGCTATTTTTTTAATTAATTTTGACCAAATTATCAAAGTTTTAGGTATTATTATTATTTATTAATCATTCACTAAAGTGTTCTTAAGGTAGCTGAAATAACTTGAAAAGAATTAGTTCAATGTAAATTATTTTTCTAAAAAAAATATTAATCTAATGCCTTAAAATAAAATTGTACCAGAGTAATATATAACTATTTTTGTAAATAATATTTTATATATAAAGTATTGTGGCTGATTCTAATAAATGTTTGAAAACTCGGGTGTATTCTTAATCATTGTAGGCCAAAAGATTATTGCTACACAACCCATTTCTAAAACTATGTAAATAAACATAAAATGTGATATCATGTTGAATAATTATATTAAATTTGTTACAAAATTAAACCCTGAAATTTTTTCTAAAACAAGTGATCACAAAAATGTTTGTTGAGTATTTGTTGTGACAGTTATTTGATATTAAGATAATGAACAAAAGATAAGCTCACAATCTAATCAATAAAATGCCTTGTTAAATAACAAAGGGTTTCCTTTCTTGACAAGTATTAAATGTGTAATAGTTTTAACTTTGTATGGTTAGAGCCAAGTTTAAAAGCAAATTGAATAGGCCTATGCTAGTTTCCTAAAATGGGCTTTTCATAATTTCTCATTTCACTTAAAAGGTTTGTTTTAAACGTGTGAAATACACTGTACACACATTATTAAAGTAAGATACTTGAAAGAAAAACCTTTTAGAAATTGTAACTTTTTTTTGCACTGAAAATTTATCAAAATTATCCACCCACATTTGTGTGTAGGGAGAGAGGAAAACCATTTAGGAAAAAACCATCTTCGTCTTGGTGCACCCGACCGGGATCAAACCCCAGTCTTCGGCAATCTTAACATGAGAGAAGTGCGTGCAGCCACCAGAGCGGGTTATTATTTACTAGGTTTTAAGTTAATTTTATTTTTATCACCGCGTCTTTCTAACTGTTCAGGCAATATACATATATATTTACGCTAATTGTGTAGGAATATAGAAGGAAGCATTTTAGAGATAATTTACCTGCATTTGCGGGAAAGGAGAGTGAAAAACAATTTATCGAAAACCACCCTCGGTAGACCCTACCAAGATTCAAACCCCAATCTCTTCATCAGCAGCAGGCGAGTCCACAAGAAAGACGTCTTAGACGATTCAGCCCTTGAAGAGGGTTTTAATATTAATACAATTGCAAGGATCATAAGTCACTTTTAAACTAAAAATATTTTTTCAAGCAAGAATTAAAAGGCTTTTTTTTTTACAAATAAAACATGACATATGTAGCTTTTTTTTGGCAATAAGTAGTATGCATACAAACAACTATATATGTTACTATATTTACTCTGGAGGCTCAAGGGTCATCACTGAACCTGGATGTCTGGTAATTTTGGATCTTGTACGATGGTTGAATATTTGTTCACAACCTGGATACATTGACATACATTGATGCGGCTATATCCGTGATTTGAATATCATTTCAATATCCCAAACTTTGCCAGTCATGTACAAGCATTAGCTTTCTCTAAACTATTAGCATATTAATTCATAAAAAATGAAAGTGCAAAGTAGTAAATTCGACCTGGGGAATGTAATGAATATCTTGAGATATGTGTGATTTAGTGATCAGTTTGTGTGTGTGACGGTAGTGATTCCAATTAATTATTTACAAGGGGGATCTATAGTGGACACGTTCATCAGACCAATTGTGTACAGGGTACACAGTGTCTTGTGTTACAGAGCCTAAGAGGGAGTTTTTCATAGATGGAGGAATTGTATAGCAAGCAGTAGTAAAACAGCATTTGGTGTGTGTAAATCGTGAACTAGTATATATTTTATATAAAGTTGTGTCTGTTCCCTTTCAATGTACCATACAGTGGGGGATAGTGTGTGACATGGTTCCTTGCAGGAATTGTGATGTTGAGTTGTAGTTGAGGTTCTGGACACACTGCTGGGGTTATCCTAGAAAGGCACATGTTGAGGTATTTCACCTGTATGTTGGGCCTATAACTAGCTTACTGTAATTGCCTCAACATTATCATTGGCATTTTCTCTTGACTGAATAAAAAACTACAATGGTGGGTAGTAGTGGGAAGGTTGGCAGTCGTGTGCCTCCCAATTACATTAAAGTTGGGGGAGGAAGTGGGCATATAATGTACTGAAGTTATGTTTGTCCTGTTTTTAGTTAGAGTTTAAGGGAATTTTTAATGCGTGTAGTGGTACATATCAAGTTGTAGGCCTGGTGTTAAAATTCAGCCAATGTAATTGATCCTTATTCAGTGCTCTATATTAGAAATTTACTTCATAAGGCTTGAGCTGTTATTGAAATTATTAGTGATTTTGCGGGTGTGAGCAAATGACCTGTTCACTCTTCAATCCAATACTTCCATGGTTATGCTCTTACTATCATAGGTAGATAAATTCCTCTAAAACCATCTACAAGGTGAGTCTTCACTGTTATACTCGCCACAAAAGATAGCTATGATAAGTGTGTAAACATGTAGCATATCACCTTCTGAGCTAGGAATTAAAACCAACATTATTGTTAAGACTAAAAAAGCCTTCCCCACATTAATTTTTTAATCGTTTAGTTAAACACATCCTGCATTGATGTTTGAATGGTTTAAGTTAGTGTTCCACAAATGGTGTGTTGCAGCGTACCGGTCGGTGTACTGTGTGGCCAGAGCTCAGAGTGCCATGCGTCGCTGTTCAATAAGAACACGATTGAAGTTGGTTCAAGCAGCAGCCCTGCATTGTCCACATTTATTACTTAGCTGTACTCATATTTTAAATACAGCTGACAAAATCAAAAACTTTTGTGTGAGGCTAGAGTTATGGTTTACCTAAATTACTAATGGTTTGAACAAAATGTTTCCAAATGTTAAAGAAGAGAGCACAGCAACAGAACGTCAACCTTTAATCCAGGAACATTTGAAGTTACTTCAGAGAAAAATTATTCTAGACTTTCCTAACTTTGATTTAATGTAGAACCGTTGGACTGGGTGCATAATCAATTTTTTATGCTGTGGCGCATACCCAAACCAAAACAATGTTCTGCCAAAATTTTAGACTTTTTAATTATACTTGAACCTAAAAGGTTTGTGGAACACTGGCCTAAGGCATCACACTCACAATAGATTAGACTGTCGATGACAGGGAGATTGAGATTTGAATCCCAATCAGGTGGTTTTTCCCTAAATGGTTTTCCAATCTTTCGCCATGCAAATTTGGGTACACTTCCTCTAAAATTCAACCTTCCTCAGCCCTGACACATTATAATTTGTACATATGTGTGGAACTCAGCAAAACAGATTTTTTTTAAATCTGCCAATTCTCATATCTACAACCAGGTAGGTATTTTGTGAAAGAACAACAAGAACAAATTGCTAACGAAGCCACCTTTTATTATTTTTTGCACAACAATTTTAAAGAATAATAATAATACTGTATGAATGAAGTAAAATGAATAACAAACAGTAATATAATATTTGATTACAGTAACGTGAGGAGAAAAGAATGTACTGTCGACTTTTAACAATAGCCTTATTAGTTTTCACATTAAATCATGTTTTATCAGATCCTCTAAAATATTGTAATCAAAAGAGTTCTGTTAACAGTATCCATCTTGTAATTATTATAGAGGGTGTTTACCCTTGGTTTAGAAAACACTTTCCTCGTAGTTTATTATTATTTGGTTTTTGATAGGATTTTTTTTTTAGATTTGCCTACTGCAACCAAAATAAAATAATGGATGTAAATAAGGAAAGATGTAAAAAAAAAATATTACCTTCCTAAAGTTTACGAATTGGAATACTAATGATTTATTGTGTTTGTTTAATATTACCGATTATAAGAGTAAAAAAGTTTTTTCTTTCACTTATAAAAGTGGGTCATTGTGGGTTAAAAATATTGCCATTTCATGGATGGTTTACGTTTATTAAAATCCAGTGCTGTAACTACCACCGGGGCAGTGCTCCATGGCCCCCTGAGCAAAGATTTTTTTTAAAAATATTTTGAACGAAAGCAGACAAAAGCTTTAACCAAATGCATATAGTCTCAATAAATTTAACTCTCGCTGTTTTTCCCTGCCAATCCGTTAAAACTTTCGCTATACGAGGAGTCCCTGATAACGATAAAGGATCCAAAGAAGAGGAGAGGATAGAGTTAACTTGTAGGTGGATGCGGAGTAGGTAGGGACTCGAGCTGCAGCGGTGAGTGCGCATGAGTCAACATGGTGTGATGTCTGTGGTTGTCTGCTTGTCACATCGACAGTCAACTCAACTTAACTTGGTTTTTGAGTTCTGTGCTTGCTGCTCCAATGCAACTTTTGCGTTATCTGTTCAGCTCATTGACAGTTTGGAAAGTGTGAGATTGTGATTGTGTTATGTGTATGAATAAACATGAAACGTAAATACTTCAGAGGTGCCCACAAAAGGCAAGAAAAGAAGAGAAAATGCGAAGAGGCAGCTAAAAGCTCAGTGAACTTAAGTTCTTGGTCGCAAACTCAGCTCACAAGGAACGATGACGAGACAGGTAAGAAGGAGGATTTTGAAGTTTATTATAATTATTTTTGTCATAGGTAAGCGCTCAGCAAGTGATCATCCTCTTTCGAAGTACTGTACAAGTTGGTAAGAACTAAACATACAAAATTTTATTCTCTTTCACGGTGCCAAAATTTCAGTATGTGGGAAGGGGCAAATGGCAACTTTTATGTTTGTCTTTACATGGGCAAAAAAGAGCCAACAAGGTTAGGAATTGCTTATGCCCACCTAAAAAGTGGGGGTCCTGGTTAATTGCAAGAAAAATAAACTGTTCCCTGTTCATAAATTTTTAAATACATATGAGTGGAAGGCCCTACATGTTTTGCGTGTTTTATTAATGCTATGTATGGAGGAAACAAGTCACATTTCAAAGATGCATAAGAAACTGGTAGGGGCGGGGAAGCAAGGTAGACACACAAGGCTTGAATTGGAACACAGCAATAATTTTTTACAGAAAAATTGCAATTTTTATGACTTTATGTAGTGTTTTAATTTGCAATTATCAAAATAATATTACTCTAATTTTTTGTTTTCCTCTTACTCTCTCTTTTTTTTTTTCGCTCTCCCCTCAGGGTTGAAGAAAATCCCAGACCAAGATGAAGAGAGAGCAGACGTAGATGATTCGGAAAGCAATTTAGAAGAAAGAAAGATTCATACAAACAATGACTTTCATGACATGGAATACATTCAAACATGCAGTACATTGTTACAAGATGACCTTGACAAAAGTTCAACTCTGACTCAGCTCAACTCATCAGCCGAAGAGGATGTATCATTCAGCAAAATACACAAGACATAGAGGAAGCTGTAGAAGAGTATGATATCTTCCCTAAAATGGTTCAAGACCAAGACCCAGAGATGAAAAGTAGGCTTATAGCGGCAGGCCCAAAACAACCTGATGGCCCTTTTCCGAGAGATGACAAACAACAAGGGTGATCTTTTTCAAACAGCTATTACAGTTTTACACCTAAGGCCAGATTAAAAGTGAATAGAAATTGGTTATGCTACTCAAAGAAGCTTGATTGTGTTTATTGTCTACCATGTTGGTTGTTCTCAGGACTGCAAGCATATTTCAGAATGTATGAAGGCTCATGAAGGTTCCAAAATCCATGGCCGTGCTTGTGTTATCTATAAACAGTGGTGCAAGCATGCGACTATAGATGATACAATTGATATGAGGTTGGAGGATGAAAAAAACTTCTGGCGCATGGTTGTTGAGAGAATCCTGAATGGGACCCTAACCCTTGCAACATGCAATCTCGCTTTTCGTGGGACTAGTTAGAGGCTTGAACATAGCAATAAGGGGAATTTCCTTTCCATCATTGAGCTCCTGTCAAAGTATGACCCAGTGTTGCACGAATTGCTTCAGCATCCACATGGTGCGATTAAATACCTAAGTCCAAAAAGAGGTTATTAACTTATTATCATTGCAAGTTAAAAATGAAATCACTCACAAACTTCAAAAAGCCCTATTTTTTCACTAATTTTGGACACAACCCAAGATGTGTCTAAAGCAGACCAGTTGAGTGAAGTTTATAGGTTTGTGAAAATAGTGAATGACGAAACAGGAAATCCTGCCGAATTGAAAATTTGTGAAGTTTTCATCTCCTTTAGGGAAATTAAAGATCAATCAGCATAAAGTCTTGAACAAGAAATCATTAAATCGCTGCAAGAGAAAGGTTTGGATATAACAAAATATCATTGCCAAGGTTATGATGGCGCAGCAGTAATGAGTGGGGCATACAATGGTGTGCAACAACGTATAAAAGAAAAAGCACTATACGCTTACTCTGTACATCGTGCAGCACATAACCTAAATTTTTGTGCTGAAAGATGCTGTTGATGGAAACAGAGACATTTGGCAGTTTTTCGAAACAGTTCAAAATGTATATTGCTTTTTTGATCATAGCATTGTTTGCTGGGAGAAGTTAAAAACAATGTACCAGAGTGGGTCTTCCAAAACTAGAACATTAAAAAACCCTAAACCCAACTCGCTGGGCTAGCAGATACGATGCAGTGCATGCCCTTAATAATAGGTTCTGTGATGTGATGAAATGTCTCCCCAGCCGCATGATTCTGACTAGCAAAAAAAAGCAAGGAAAGAAATGAAGCCATATAACTAAATAAAAAACTGGACACATTTGATGTTGTCATATTCTTAGCTATACAATGCGAAGTTTTAGAGTCCCTTAACATTTTATCAAAGTCTCTGCAATCCGAGATTGTAGATCTATTATTTGCATATAACTTACTAAGGGATGCCCTTCGTAAGGTCACCGAAATGCGTGGAAGATTTGGAGTACTGGTGTCTGAGGCTTCAGAGAAGTGTGAACGTTGGGGAATAACTAAAGAGTTTCACCAGAGCAGGCTTTGTAAGGTTAAAAGAACCGGAATCGTGTTTTAGAGTAACCGTGTTCTACCAAATGATAGACACTTTAAACACTCAGCTATATCACCGTTTTCAGGGAGTGAAAGCTGTTCTTGACACTTACAAAGTAATTCAGCCTGAATTTCTTGTCAACGCCAGTGAAAAGGAGGTCCACAACAAAGCAAGTGAATTTGTTGGAAAGTTTCCGGAGAATGTGTCTCCAACATTTCCATCTTAGATTATCTTCAGTTATTGAGAAAATTAAGAACGTTAAAAGAATTTGCAGATTTGTTAATAATTGATCATAGCTCACGTTCATCAAGTTATCCTGATGTAAGTACAGCATGCATTATGTACTCAACTGTTCCTGTGACTGTAGCTAAGGCCAAACGGTCATTTGTCAAAACTGAAGTTGATAAAAAATTACTTACGAAGCAATATGGGACAGGAAAGACTTAGCAGTTTAGCTTTGATCAATTGAGAATGATCATACACAAAAAACTAACTTTGATAAAGTAATCCGTGACTTTGATTGTAGAGAGGTTAGGAAACACAGATTTATGTAATCCAGGCAATATAATTCAATTGAAACTGTGTACGATCAATGACATTCTGTAACTAGAATGTATGTATGAGGTTTTAACTTTAAAGCACAACTTACTAGTTTATTTATATTGTGCTGTTTTTTATTTTTTATTACTATTCACTTTGATCATAAGCCTTTAATAAAGCCTGTCAACCCACCTTATGACATACAATATTAATTCTGTTTTTAATTTTGATATAGCTGTCTTTTATCCTGCTAATCAAAAGTGTATTGTAGTACTATTGCATTTTGTATGTGATTGCATTGGCCCAGTGTAACTGTAAAAAATAATTTTCAAGTTAACTTTATAAATATTTCACCTTAGTCATATTGTCTGATTTTATATTAAATTCAGTATTAACTTCACTGGATCAAAAACATCCACACCGACAAGACTTATAAAAAGAAAGTGGGAATTTGGGATTTATAAGTGGGAGGGAAAAAAATAAAAAAGGGGGCCCCCAAACCTCTAGTTATTGCCCTACTAAAATCATTTAAAAAAAGTTTTATTCCACCCCCTCTCCCCTCCCAACCATATAAGATGATTTACATACTGGTCATTGATTACACACAGTTTTTGTACTTTGATTAATTTTTAAAGTCACTAATATACAGGATAATTCAAAAGGTAAGATCAAAAAAGAAGTATACATTCAGAAATTCCTACACGTTGAAAGAAAAGTGTGCTGGTGCTCCCAATGATACCTGCCCATACATTCACAGCAAACCTCTCTTGGTGGTTGCGAAGGACAATGGAAGTATAAGAAGGTTCTGTCTAACACAAACATGGCTGTTACTTCAATTAAATCTGGTGAATGATGCCTCATCCTTGAACAGTACAGTACTTTGCTCAACAAATCATGCTCGTTCAGACAACACTGCAAAATCTACTGATGGCGCCTGCGAATAGGTTTGAAAGTTAGGCTCTTATCATGTGGTTCAAGATTAAGCTAGTAAGAGAATGGTAAAGTATGCTTATTTCAGTGAAATAATATCAGACTTCCCCCACCTTCAATGTCCTCGGCTGACTCAGGATGACTTCAGAGGATATGGATTCTTATTCAAAAGTTATTCTAGACGAGTCCCTCTAAACACTCAAGTTTTGACATAATCTTTTGAATCATCCTGTAAATTACATGAACGAAGGCTACCTCCCTAAAAAAAAATCATGCAACGTGTCTCTCGAAAATATTATTTTTAGACATTTAGCCCATATGAATTGGCTGAATACGGGACTTTCTTAACTTGGAACCACCCACATCTGATACATGAGAGCTTCCCACGCCCAATTAGCTGGAAAATTGGACACAAGATGACAATTCAACCAAACCTGCTTCAGTGGCCACGTGCTTTAATGCACTAGTCTCGTGTTAGACTATACTGCCGAAGACAGGGAGATCAGGGTTTGATCCTGGTCGGGTGCAGTGAGGGTGGTTTTTCTTAAATGGTTTTACTCTCTTCCTCCATGCAAATGCAGGTGCATTTCCTCTAAATTATAACTTTTTAATCTCCCTAACCCATTAGTGTAATTAGTATTTAGGCGTATAACCTGAACAAGTGCTAACAAAATTCAATCAAAAAACTATATCAGGTCATAGTTTTCTGCATCAGTCACTTGACAAAATCAAAACCAGGATCAGTTTATTAGTTTCGTCATCTTAAAATAATTATTTTTCTATTTTGTTGTATTTTTTATAGTTTGGTTAAACGGTTTCACTGGTTTCAATCACACTGTATTCTAAAATATAAGATAATCAAGGGTGACACTACTCTCTTACTACCGAATTTCCTGTGTTTTACAGGTTTGAGTTGTATTACCCACCTAAGTTAGGTGTTAGTCATGGGTTGAGACGGACTCTTAAGAGTCCTTAACCATAATTCAAATAAGAAATTTATTTCAAATACTCTCGATCATGATAAAAATCACATCAATATTAATTTCTTAGTGTTAAAATGGTAAAATATTGTAAATATAAATTAATTCAGAGGTACACACTGTTTGTGTAGTGGCTTTAAAAAAGCTAAGTTTTTTTTTTACAGAAAGGATTGGAAGGGGAAAGTGAAGGGGGACAATTTACTAGTAAAGTCCCTTACGATAACAAAACCATGAGAAATCAGCAGGCTTAAGATGAGATCAAACAGAGCATGGTCAATAACAACAAATAAATGTAATAATTTTCATGAAATATCAATAAAAGATATAAAAAGTCTTATCAGTGGGGATATAACCCAAAATAATTTGACAATTCTTGCTCACTCATTTGTGACCTAATTAAAGAAATTATACTTTTAAATTTGGCCGAGGTAACATAAAAAGCAAAACAAGTACATTCCTGTCTCCGTAACACAACATTACCATACAACACATGATAAGTCTGAGAGTATAATATGCTTAACTATGTATGACATGGCCAAAAAACAATGGTACAATGAACACATATGATCAGAGGAAAGATATACATTCAGCAATAACCATGAACAAGTAGTAACAATAAACTATATAACATTATTCACTACTCTACTTTAATGAGATAAAAAAACATTACCGTCTTTACTATTTCCCGCGGTTATGATTATCGCTAGTTTTGTTTTCTAACTGGCTTGCTTCAAACAATTTCCATGGTAGGACACACACAGAACTATATATTATCTAAGTTTTAGTGGGTATTTTTTTTTAAACCCCTTGAATGGCATAAACCACTACGAATGACTACAAACAATCTCCAAACTATGTGCAAAACATACACATATTCTAAAGTTTAAATTCCAAAGTATTTAGGCCATATGATTTCATGTTTTTTGTTTAGTTATTTTCTATCAATAATTAATATTCTCAATATCGTTTACACATATTTTTTCACACATACATACTTACATGACATAATATATCAACGATTAATGCATAAATCTTGCACTCAGAAATTACGATAATCGGCTTATGCTTTTCATGATTGACCTGATATACAGGTCAAGACTTATAAATATAATCCAGATTTGGATAAATAGCTACTAGGCTGACAATATAAATGGAGAGTAGAAATACCAAAAATATAAGTGCTAGAAAAAAACAGATTGATTTAATTTAGTAATATGGTTATGGTTTTCACTTTTCCCTATTTTGAAGGCCGCTGGATACACTGGGTACTATAGGGTTACAATGGAAATTTTGAATAAATATTAATATGTGGTCTTGGGGTAAATTGCTTGCCTCGGGACCCAATGGGTTCAAAGCCAGCTAGAGTCAACAAAGTCTTCTTGAGCAATAAAAATCCATAGCACAACTTCCTTCGAAGGGAAAGTAAATCCGTCGGCCCCCTGTTGATTGTGGGCATTTAAAAGAGTCCTGGAAGGTATGTGAAAATACCTTTCTGGCAAAATTGATAGTTCTTTTCACTCTCACCCATAGAACATTCTTGTATGCTGATATAATTAGTCGGTTCAGAAAATGCATGTTAAATAGCTCAAATAAATAAATTTCAATCAGAGCAGAAATGGTGAGAAAATTATACTTCTTTTTTTCCCACAACCTCATTATTTCCACAGCTGAGAGAAGAGGGGAGATAAGAAACATGTGTCACTATTAAAAAAATTATTACTCAAGAGTTGTACTGGGCCATGCTCAGAAATTTACTTGGGATGTAGAACATATAATGTATCAAAAATATAATTTTTGTACTTTTTTTTTTACATTGATATTAATACTTCCTATTCACCTGAAGATTAAACGTGGAAGAAGATATCTCGACTAGATTTTCAGTCAAACACTTTGTTTAGTGAGAGAGAAAAGCAACTTTCTCAAATGTATGAGGGGTAATATGTTGTCTTACTTTTGATTAAAACTTTGTGCTCTTGAGCCGCGGTGATTAAAATTATTTCCAATGTTTTGATAGTCAATGCAACGGCCATTTTCCAAGATAAATAATTGTAGATTTTCCCAAATGATTTTTGAGGTCTGGCTGGACAGATTGGCATATTATACCAGTCAACCAGTATTCGCCATTTGTGTAAATAATTGAGAGGCCCAGCCAAAGTCGGTCAATACTACCAACCGAAAGACAGATTATTTTTGTTTGGTCCTGATAACTGTATCAATTGAAGAAAATGTATATATATATATAGACTTTAAATAACATAATCTACAATCTATCTACACAGCTAAAGCCCTAACATTATTTACTTATAGCACTGGCCGCGAAAGACAATAAAACAAGTTGTCATAATTTGTTCACAATTCAAGTTGTTTTGGAATTTAATAATGTTATCTACCCTGACACCTTAACTCAGTGGGTAGCAGAGAAGAATTTTGATATGTATCCAACTAACAGCAGGGTCAACAATTATCAGTGTAAAATGAGGACTGTCCCAAGTTGGTTGTTGTCTTTACCTTTAGTGAATTCAAGAGAATTCACCAAGTCTATTCGCTGGTAAAAAAAAATAATTTGAGAGTGACATTTTAATTGTTTATAAGAGATGAGAATGTAAAATTTTCTTAATATATATATGTTTGGTCCTTAGCACCTTTGGTATGACTACTCTCTAATGTCAGCATTGGCTCAAAACTCAAAAAAATGAACTCTAAACATAGCCTTTTACATTAATTATATTAGTTTGAAAAAAAAAGCATAGTATGATTATTTTTTAAATATTGATGCTATGAAATAGGGGTGTGCGAAGTACATTTTTTTTCAATTCAATGTGAACTTGATTCGAGTATTTAAAATATTCTCAAAGTCGAAACAAAGTTCGAATATTTTATTATAGTTGTTTTATCCTTGAAAAAAAATTATAGTTGGAAAAATGTTTTATTGAACAATTATTTGTAATATTTTGATGAATCATTTTACTATCACAACTTTCAAGTCCATCACTTCAGATTATTTTTTTCATATAGATATTAGTTAGTAACGTACATAAAAGCTCAAAATGGCAATAAGTGACCATAAACTGAATATTTTAGGTATCATTGTTTTTATTGGCGAAGCTTTGTAATTGTCAAAGCCAAGTCGAAGTTTTGAAGCTTCAAACACCCCTACTATAAAGTAGATAACTTAAAATGGGCTGATAAAAATACATTTGTCAAAGGCTATACCAAACTCTTCATTCATTATATTGCTGATATAATGGTTTCTAGTTGAATATTAATGTCAGAGGAAAGAAGAGCAAATTGTGTATTTGTACATCAGACTTTTATAAGCCTGCATTACATATTTATGTTGAGTTATTTTCATGAAAGAAACACAAACAATACATAAATAAATTGATTCATTGATAAAAAGAATTTCGTATGATGCTTTGTAACAAAGTGATGATATACAAGGTATGTTGTTGCTTGTGATAAAAAAAAAACTTGTCAATTAATGATTGAATATCAATTCATTTTGTGGAAACTTATGTTGTCCATTTTATCTTGAGTATAATGGGACCAATATTAATATTGGCCATAAACAAACAAAAGTGTCAAATTAAATGTTACTTGTAATGTATTTTATACAGATTTTGATTTGAAAAAAGATCTATAATAGGTATTTATAAAATACACATATGTACATATTTGAATAAAATACAGACTCCTTGACACTTGGTTGGAGTGATCAAAAACCATTTATGAATCTACTAATATAATAGCAACAGACTCGTCAGTCCGACATCTTAGCTCAATCAGTAACATGTCTATTTATTGAGCTAAGGGTCCTGGGTTAGATTCCTTGCATGACCGAAAAATATATCATGGGTGAAGTGTCTGTTCTAGATTTAAGTTAATTTATTATTCGTGTCTTGATATAATCTGTCGGTTCATAAGTGTATGTTAAATACTTCAAATAAATGAAATGAAAACAAGCTCACTAACCTAGTTTTAAGCCTTTGTAACTCTGTGAGTTTGGATTCTATTGGAATAGTATATACAACCTAATTATAAATTTGTATTAATAATTAGAAACAAATTTAAAACAAGTAAAGTAAACAAAAATATGTGTTCTGTGCATTAATAGTCACCAATATATTAAATAAATTGACATTTTACCTGTACACTAGTGATGGTTTTATGTACCTAAGCATTTTAAAACGTGGCAAGCCGTTTTTTTTTCAAAGGAAAAATCTGCCTTTTGGAAACACCTTATAAAACTAGTTTTGGGAACTAAATTTTCACCCGTAGAGTCATTTCTGTTGCAAATATAATATAATCTTTAAATCATAGTTTACATGTAACTACTCTAATATATCCCATATAATACATCATTATCGCATAACATTTCCTACTTTAACTATTCTCTATGCTACCATTTCACACCAGTCTCATTATGGCAAAAAACTTTTTTTTTTGCTTATTTGAAAATTTAAATTTTAAAAATTCATTAACAATGACATAAAATGTAAGTGTGGATGAATTAGCGTTAACATTTTAGATTATATTTAAAAACAGTATTGAATTATGTTATTTGTTTACAATAATTCTTAATAAGTTTAACCACTTGCTTTTGTTATTTATCACTACAATTAGAATGGCAACACCATTTTGAATGAGAGAGAGAATTTTAAACACAAACACATTTAGATGGTTAGTAAATACAATTAATAAAATTCAAGCTAACTGTATATTTAAGACTTAGCAATTTTAATTTATATGCAACAATAAATGATAAACAGTTTCTTAGGAACAAAATTATTCATTAATCGAAGGATTACAATATAACATTGAGAAAATATTAATTAGAAAGTTCCACTCGTTTTATTGTATATGGAATGAAAATGTGAAAATTACTTTAGTTCTGTTCAAACTAAAATCCCCCACTTTTTTCTCCCATTTATCACCATTTTTTGGCATCCATCAGTTATCAAAAAACCATTTCAGACATGTTTATAATGTAAAGGTTTTCAAAATATAATTTCATGTAGATAAAAAATATAAAATAAATGAATATTTTAATTTTATAAAGTGTTAAGTCAACCGAACATTTAAATCTCATCCAGTTCTGGCACAAATAAGAGCCCGAGAGAAAATAACAATCAAGGGGCAACAGGAATGTTAATGTATTTACCTTTTATTCAGCAAGTTTTAAAAATTGAAACAAAAACTATACATTTTTTAATATTTAAAAAATAATCTTAGCTTGTTACAAACAAAATAATTCTATCTCGAAGTTATGTTTTTGTAAATATATTTTTGAAATCTTCTAAAACTCAAGATATGTAGTTTACTCTAAAAAATTTCCAGTAGGAATCTTCTTGCCAGGATGTAAATTAAAAATGTTTGTGGAAGCATATGTCTTTCCTAGAATAGGAAAAAAAAAGTTAATTTTGAAATGCCTGTCAATATTAATTATACAGGTGCAAGAATGGATGGATATTTATACTAGTCAGTGGAATAGGGGAAGCGTTATCAGGTAAATAAGCTGTCTCATAGTATAAATTACCTTCAATTCTATTTTGTACATTGGTATAAGAGTGCGATAGTGCTTAAGAGTGGGTCAAGTTAAGATGTAATCCACTTCAAATTCATCAAGTAACGTGATTTGACCAACTTTAGTGACACTTGTAGTTTGTCTTTCAAACTTAACTTTTATTACCAAGGGGTATGTACACAAGATTAAGGTTAACAACTATTTTTTCACACAATGCTTTTTAAACCTCTATCGTGCAACCAGTCCTGCTTGTTGCAGTTTGAGTTTGTGACAGATTACACTAATTGCACAACTATTCCTATGACATGCACACTTGAACAGTCCAATTTTAATAGGAGGGATAGAATACAAGCATATTGTTTGCATTCAACATTGATAATATTGTACTCTTTATCAGCATTATTTTATAGCTATTGATGATAAACATTATACCGTATGAACAATGCAGCGCTCGACGACAAAACAACGAGCAGTTAAAAAACAGAAACTGCTTGATAGTTTTATTTTAAATCCTAATATATAAACTCCGTTCACCCTGAAAGTTAGCAGTCTTATCTTCATGCATTACATTATGGCCCTTACCTACAAGCCACGCAATAGTGGAATCACGTAAGCTAAGTTTGTTACCTTTCAAGCTAAACAAAGAGTTAGTGTATATATGTGTATATATATATATATGTTTAAATTTAAAAACTTGTTAAAGTATTTTAATATTTTTCTGGATATTCCATGTAATTCAAGTTTTTGATAGCTTTGGTGGTTCGGGCACGTAATGAGGAGGGAGGAAGACAACTAATAGAAAGATCTAGAGCCATATGGATGGATATTGTCAAGATGGCTATTGCAGATAGATGAAGGACCCTAGATGATGTATTGAAGAATAGGATATACATATACAGGACAGAGTGGAGGAGGCACACCAACAGTACCCAGGAAACTGGATGATGATGATGACAAAAGTTTAAGATGGGGCCAGTCCTGTTACTCGAACAATCAAGACCTACTTGAATATAGTAGCTGTCAGATAAAGCTCTTCCTATGAAACTTGGACTGCACTTTTAAGACAGTAGCAGAGTAAATTAAGGTCCATAGGTGTACGGGTCATTTGTGCTTGCCTTTGAGTGAATGTGTTAGATAACTCACAAATATCTAATTAAAAAAATGAAGAAATGTTCAAAACTAGAAATTACTATAGTAAAATAAGAATATATAAAATGATTTCAGTAATTATCCACACAAATGCGCCTATTTCTTTATGCATGTCCAAATGTATGAGAGAGGAATATTTGTGTGACCACTTTAACAAGATAAAATATCTTATAGTCTTTTAAAGTACATTACTCAACTTTTACTTTGTTTAACTACAGATAGTTTTCATATGAAAAGGGGTATAGGATTGTTCCAAACGAGTCCCGACTTATGATTCTAGCTGGGAAGAGCTTATATATTAATATCCAACTCATCTTCAACTGTTTACAGTCTGAGGCAGAGTCAGTTTAATACAACACCTCTATTTTCCTCTATCCTTCCATTATTCTTCTTCCTCTCCCTTGCACTATTTCTGTTATCTGCTCCTTCCATCTCCTTGGCCTCCCCTGCAGTCTTTTTCCTATATACTTCATTTACATTTTTCTCTTTAAAATCTTCACCTCCATCCTCATTACATGAGCATACCATCTCAGTCTTGCTTCCTCTACTATTTCAATGAATCAAGGAGTGTTGCATCAAATCAACATAATCTACACTAAGTCTGAGCAATCAAAAATGTATATGTATAATTTTAAAACTTTACTGTATAAATAAAAAACAAATATGTATTTAAAGGAAAAAAAATCCTCTCACAAATTTGACTAGTTTTTATTTTAAGATAAAATTAGGAAGCGATACCCAGTACATTTACCTAAGTGATGCTGGAGTAGAATTTTTTTTATAGATAACACTTAAGAAACACACAAATACATCTTGAAGGACAAGCTTTTACTGTCACAAACAGCTTCATCAGGTCAAGTATACTGATCCTGTTGGTAGGACTGCAAGGTTGACTACAGTCAAGATGTGTTTTTTTTATTGTTCTATCCAAACACTTTCTATTCCAGTATCACTAAGGTAATTGTTCTGGCTATTCCTCCTAGTTTTAATAATGATATAGTGTAGTGCTCTATTCTAAATAATTTTAGGATAAAAGTGAGAGTAACTGAAAAAGTGTATTCATTAAAACAGGCTTGGGTGCAGATTTAGCAAGGATTTATATGTAATTTTAACTGCCCCTTCTTAGTGCATATATTCACTTGGTTCACTTGGCCTCTTGTCAGAAAGAGAAGTTAAAACATTGATGGTATTTAGGATGTTTAAAGTAAATTTTCGCGATAAGATGTACTTAATACCATATTGCAACGAGCTACTTTCATTCTAACTGCCTTCTATACCTTCTTTGTTTATGCCTTTTACCCTTTTTTACTCAACAACTTGTTTGTTCACCATGACATTCCATTGATCATCTGCAAAATATCCTGGTACAGCATGATCTGATAATTTAAACCTGCATTATTATGGAAAACACGGTTATCTGGACCTCCTCTACCTCTCCTAGTTTTATTCTTTCCAACTCCCCTCATGGTCATTATGGTGTTTTATCTTTATCTGACCTTGCCAACCTACTATTGACTTTTTTATTGATATAATGCAAGGTTTTTTTTGTGTGAATGGCTTGCATTTTTGAGTTATTTTTATCAACCCTTGATAATCCAAATGTCCTTGACAATTCTAGGTTGAGACTAGCAAGACCAGAGTGCTTTAGTTGGATTCTTCGTTGCCTTTTCCCAGCCTCTATCAAACCCCAAACCACACAGTTTAAAAACCATATCTGGACAAGCTGTGAGAAGAGTAAACAATCATTTATCATCAAAGACACCAATGCATGGCAAAGAAATCAAAATCACCAAGCTCATATAATTGTAAAGTTCAATACAAGGTATTTAAAGCCAAGCTCAAAGCTTTAAATAAAGAGACGTTTGAAAGATGTGAGTTCTCACAGAACCCTATTATTGATGTCTGCACCATTAAAAAAAAGTTCTTAGAAATAAAATCTTATAATCGACCAGCCTTAAGGCACAATATATATTTTCATGGGAATTTACTGTTTGATAATAGGATTTTTTTTAAATGGATCTAAACACTTGCAAATGTCTTTAGTTTGATCGAAAGGAATTGGGTTTAAAGACATCTACATATCTATGCTTTACAACAGAAGCTTCAAGTGTGGTTCTAAAGTGTTATAGTGAACTTGAGGGACATCATCAGGAACAGTAATTAAAAGAATGAACACTTGGAAGCCTTACTAATATTTACTAAATAGAGAGAAGTACAATTGATACATACAAAAATGTAATAATAGTCTTATCAGACTTTGGGGACAGGGTGTAATATCCTGAGTGTTTCGGAAAACAAGCTCGTCATTCCCCCGTTCATTGATAGAAATTAATAATTTTATAAGAAAATGGTGTGGAAACACTATAAAATAATGTAATGTAAGTAATAGTGCAGGAAACCAACTTGAAATAAAAGTTAGGTTGTGTTTGAAAGAAACAAATAAACTTATTTCTTAATTTGTTTATAACCTTTTTAACACTTGCAAATTCATATCACTTTCACAGTTTCACATTTAAAATTTTCAGAATTTTTTTTTTCATGATAAAAAAAAAGTGCATCAAATGACTGTATTTAATGCTCAAATTCTCGACTACTATGGTATTCGAGAAATGTGAGATTCATATCAATCTCAAGAGAGTATCAACAATACAATTATGTAAACCTTTACTCAATCTAATAATTTTAATTTAGTTTTTTAAGGAAAATCTCCTTTAGTGTTTTAAGGTATTTTGTTATATTAGGGAAGGTGGATAGAAACATTCTCCCCTAACCCCTTTTGGTTTTTTGGTTTCCTCTTTTAGGAAGATGAGTTGCTCTTTACATTCTCTCCTGATGAGATTCCAATAGGTCTTGGGATTGGGCGATAATAATCAATTATCTTCAAGAAGCCGCAATAACCTCTTTGTCCAGTGGCAGCAATGTAAAATGTGAACCGTGTTCTTTACATTGAAAAAACCATATTGAGTTTGTCCCCTTTTATATGCATCTATCCACCCTCCTTGTACCTTCTTCCAAATAGAGCATTAATACATATTTAAAGCAATTGATAAAATAAATGATATAGACTTGCATAGTTATGAGAATAACAAAATCACAAAAAAGGACAAAATTGAATCAATATAATTAATTTACTAGAAAAAGGGTTCTCTTTGTTGTATGACCTAATAAATATGACAAACAAAATATATTTTGTTAGTGGCACCAAGCCTTGAATCACTTTTTTTTTTAAATTAGATTTAAAGAATCTCACTTCAACTCTAATTGAACAGTTGTTAAAATTCAACTTTGAAATTCAGATTCAGGAAATATGGATTGCAACCCACCCCTAAAACCAAATTAAAAGGAAAATTAAAGACCCAAGGTCTATTTATCAGAAAAATGTAGGCCTTAAGATTCATAATCAAAACACAATAAAACAAGCTTCAGTAATTTTCAGGGCACATAAGGCTTCTTCTTCAGTAGAAAAGTGTTTTTTACTCTTTTCTACTGAAGAAAGAACCTGATGTACCCCTAAAATTACTTTAGTTTTCAATGTTGGCTTCCTGCCCTATTACTTATATTACAATATTTTCACTCAGTTTTAATACATATATAGGTAATAGGCAACTATTCAGAACTAATCATTTTGATATTTCTTCAAGAAGAATGCATTATAACTTATATGAGTGTTCATAAGATGTACTTCATTTAATATTTGTTAGCCACAAAAAACCGGCGGAAACACATTTGACTTATGTAAAAGAGGGGGAAATGAAAAATATTGCTACCAGTAATTTGTTTTTAAGTTGTCTATATTTGAATAATGCGAGTATTGTGACTCGACGCATGAATTCTACCCATAAATCAAGAAAAAGCTACAAAATAGTAGTTGATTTAGTTCCTCTTGTGTAGTAACAATATTTTTAAACTTGTGTTAATAAATGTAGTGTGCCATAAAACATGTAAAAACCATGATATATTTAAAATATGTGTCCAAACTAATATCTAAATCATGGCAATAAAATTCCTGCGCAGACGCTATTTTCAAATACAGTAGGGTCCCGCTCAAACAGCAAGTTGGGTTTAAGGGTTCTGCTATAAAGCAGAACATGACCTTTTTTAATTTTCAAATGCATATAAAATCTTTAAAACATGTTTTCACTATCATATATAAAGTGTGAATTAGAGTTGGGCCTTAAAATGATACAAAAGTAGTTGAATAAAAACAACTGAATGATCATTAAATAAAAAATAGATAAAATTATTCGATAGTGCCCATCAATACTATAAACAGACTGAATTAGTGACGTAAAGTGGCAGCCAGAGATATTCACTGTACGCAACATGCTTAAAAATGCTGCAAGAGCAAGACAAGTGCTGAACACAATGAATATTTATGTAATAGAAAATCGCACTATTAAAGGAACACTGTAAAGCGGGGCCCTACTGAATACCATTTCAGTATCAATTGAGGCTTTCTGAATGAACTATAATTTATTTAGAAGCCATGATTTGTAATTATCATATACACAAACAAATAAAGTAAAACAGTTTTTCTAAATGAGCAAATTACAAGGTTAATCAAAATGAATGTCAAACATAATTTTAATAATCATATATTTGTTCAATAAATAATCATGTTTTAGAAAGAAAGATTTAAAAGAGAATCGTGCACTTTGAAATACAATACTGAACATGATTATACATGACAAAAAACAAATAAAATTACACATATAGACAGAAATAATACATTTACAAAACAGTAATAATGGTCCCAAAACATCCTAGGGATGTTATATAGGTGGTAAAGATAATTAATATTTAAAAAATACTGAATATATTAATAAACATCATCATACTGATGTTTGTAGACCAAAAAAATGCCTTTAATGGAAAGACAAGGGATGACACAAAATAATGTTTTGAAGTGCTCTCGAATACGTTTAAAGTGCCTTTGTTTCTTATTTGAATTATAAAACAAAAAATAATTGTTTACATAATTGATAGTATCCCACTGTTAAGTTAATGCATAATTTTAATTAAAAACTATTAGCATTAGCTAACGTATGACACTGGTAACCATCATGGACTTTTATAGTTCCATTGACATTTAACAATGCCTCCCAGGGATGGGAAGAAAAGTGTCATTAAGATAAAATATAATTTATTAAGTAATTCAAAGTGAAAGGGGGATGGGGGGAAATAATATTGGCTTCTTCTTAATGGAGGGCTCGAAAAAGAAGTACATAAAATTGAATCACAGACAAAAAGTTAAAAATAATACGTATTTATTATATATAAAAAGATTTACCAAAAATAAACACTAATTATTATACCATTTATAGCAATTATTGATGATATTTGTGAAAATATCTGATGAGAGAAAGAAAGATATGTCTTGTTCCGCTTCTGCTCGAAGTCCTCGGTTCAGGGACTTGCAGAGACAAGACGGTCAAGTAATGACAATGACAAAGACCATGATGTGTGGCGCTTCCTAGTAACATAAGATTAAAATAATGTTCAAATGAAATAATTTAGAAGGCTGAACTAAACAGACAGGCATGTTTTGATTAGCTTAAATTAGTTGAAAAACTACACCTAAGCACGGGAATNGACCCCACCCCCCCCCCCCCCCCTATCCAGGATTCATCCCATGCTCAGTCACTTATAGTTAAAGTCTAAGTTGGACATGTAGTATCAGCTATTCAAGATTAACCATAGCCACCTGCAACTTACACTTCTATGCACTCAGTGACACAAATGCCAACCACACCTACATAGCAGCCAACATTTAAATGAAAGAATTAGTAAATATATTAAAAATTTTATAAAAGGAAACAAACACAATATGGCTTTTACAGTGAAAAGAAGAACGCGTGTTCCTATTTAATTGTCCTATCATTCTTTACTGATTTCCTTTTTTTCCACTTGTGTGTTTTTGGGTTTCCTATTTTACAAATTTGTGTTGCATGTTTCACACACATTCCCTTCTGATGAGTTCCAATAGAATGAAATTAAGTCGGGGATTGGGCGGTAACGATTGATTTTCTAAGAGGCAGCCCTTACCTCTTTGTCCAGTGGCAGCAATGTAAACTGTGAAATATTATGTCCTTTTTATTGTAAGAGCCATATTATGGTTGTTCCCTCTTATATGTTTTTTATACACCTTTCATGTACCATCTTCCAAATAGGTATAACATTTATTTATATTTATCTGTGGTATTTAATGTGCCCTTTCTGAAATGATTGATATATTAACAAATAAAAATTTCGCTGAGCGAGACCCTACCAATTTTTCCAGGAATGGTACTTTCACATAACTTCCGGGTTCTATTACATGCCACAATCGACATCGAACCAACGGGTTTTACTTACCCTTCGGAAGTTGTAAAAAGGATTTTCATCACTCAAGAAAACTTCTTTGACCCTGGCTGGGTTTAAACCCACAAACATCGAGTCCTGAGGTGAGCAAGCACTTTACCCCAAGACCACCGAGCTTGACAAATATGTATAACAAAATACCACAAAAAGTGAAAAGAGATTTCCCTTAAAGATATAAATATATTCAAAATAAAGTTAAAATTAGTAAATCTGCAAAATTGTGCAAACTAACACTAAATAGGCCATATTTCTGTTTACTCATACAAGTCAGGATGCAAAAAGATTCAAAGACAGCTGATTATGCAAATAGGATATAATCACCAAAAACTGTAAATACTAAAATACCAATAGTTTAAAAGAATTTTAGATTGGTTCTAAAGTTTGGTTTCAACCTCTGTATTTCATTGTTTTTCGCACCAAGAAAAAACCCTAGAGTACTTAGGTATAATATAAAACTAGATAGTCTGAAAATATAAACCGTTGTGCAAGATCCTAATAATGTATTAGACTTGACAATAACTACAAATCTGGAAGTACTTAGTTAACTCTATTTATCAGGGCTCAGATCGCCAGTAAGATTATAATAAAAATCGGAGAAAGTTTAAAATCAATAATAATGTGTTTATATATATATATATTGTTAAATTTGTTTAACATTCTTCTAAATTTTAAGATATTTATAAAATATACTTGAGTAAAAAGATAAATTAAAGTGTTCAAATATCTCAACTTACAAATTACTACATTCGAGGCTGCTCCAGATATTTCTCTTTAAACAACACGGTCTCTTCAAAAATGTATTTCTTCAGCGTTTCCTTGGGAAGGTCATCTAGCTCCATGATGAATCGGAAAGGTTCCTCGGATACTGGCTGTCACACAAAATGTATTTTACACTTTAGATACCATAACTCATAAAATATATCTTGACAGTTTTTTTTCCCTACATACATTTAAAATTTAATTTTTTTTATGCCTCCAGTTTCACATTAAACATATATAAGTTAATGTCATATACTTGAGGGAAAAAACGCATTAAAAAGCGTGTGAATAGGAGAGTAAGAAATGATTAAAGGAGGAAGAATGGTGGAAGGAAAGAAAAAGATGGAGGCATATTACTAAAGTGACTCGGCCACAAGCTGGAGACGGTATTTATCTAAATACCCCAGGCACTCTTACTCGCAGAGACTGACCTCATCCGCAGGGTCATAGTACTGCTCCAAATACGGGTGCGCTAGAGCGTCTTCAACCCCAATCCTGTTGTGTGGGTTGAACGTCAACATCTTATCCAGCAGATCCAGAGCTTTAGGGTCAGCGTTGGGGAACAACTTGGTCCAAGGGACCTAAAACACACACATCCACATATATAAAGCCTTCATTCACTGTAATAATTTGTTTAATAGATTTTTCTCTGGCGAAGTTAAGCCTCAACATTCGATATTTTGGAATCTTGAAACTTGACTGACAAAGAAATGAGTTGCAGACAAAAATAATACAAAATCTGATCATTTAAAAAAAATCAATGTGTCTTACTCTTTTCAAGTTATATATATATATATAATATAATTAATCTAATGAAGTAGGTATGAGGAAGAAAAGATTTTAGAAGTAATATACACACATTTGCATGAAAGGAGAGTTGACAACCATTTAGAAAAAACAACTCTCAGTAGACCCGACCAGGATTCTAGCCCCAATCTCCCTATCATCAGTATTTTCCTAATCTTGAATCTAATATTTGAGATGTTATTGTCATGTAATGAAGATGAAAAAGGAAAGAATCCCTGGGAGAGTGACAAACCTTTGGTTTGAAGGGTAGAGACTGCAGGTAACTGCGGGCTTTCTCATTGATGATACACTCAAGGTCTTCCTGCGTGGGTGAGCCTAGCACTCCCAAGATGTGGTTCAGCTGGTCGAGATAGTGCTTGCCCGGGAAAATGGGCCTGTTGGACAGCATCTCTGCCAGGATGCAGCCCACTGACCAGATGTCTATGGACTTTGTGTAGCCCTGAGCACACAAGACATTTTTTTCCCCAGTGTTAGAACTAATAAGAAGGATAAACATTAAGTACTAAGCCATGTGTTTGTTAACCGAGAATAAAACATATTTCATTTTACAACAAGTGGGTGGTGTACCTTGGAGTTGAGCATGATCTCAGGAGCCCTGTACCACCGGGTGGCCACGTACTCTGTAAGGAACCCTGTGTGGTCATGGTCAGGATCTGCAACTCTCGCCAAGCCGAAGTCGCAGATCTGCAACAAACGAGTATGTCACACTGACACATGAGGGTTTTACATAACAACTACACGTGAGTGACCAAGTATGAAGGATGGTTAGCGGTTTCATGATCATTATACAATTTACTGTGATTGTTGTAACTGTAAAATATCTACATGGTCAAATTACCAATGAGTGTGCTGCACCTTTTAATTTCATTTATTAAAAAAAAAATCAGTTGAGAAAGGTAGGCCTGAAGAAAAAAGGTTACTGGCCATGGAGTGAATCATAATGTTCTAGACAATGAACAATCAATGAGCTATTCAAATACTAATTGTCACTTATATGTAGCACACGATTCCACACGTCCATCACAGACTCAGCATTTAACTATGAGTGAAGAATTACCCTGGACAGTGGACAAATCCTGTATATCTCAGTGGTAGAATATTGGCATGCTAAGCCAAAGGTCTCGGGTTCAATTCTTGTGCCCCAGTATCATTTTTAAACTAATTTAAACTGAAATTTGGCCCCTTCCAGATGTAAAGTGCTGTAATTACAATGATTGGCAGTCTGTGTGTTAATATTAATTTACAAATTTAGTCTTTATGTGGATTGAAAAAGGCAGGGTGTAAGCAATTTGAATTAAAATATGATCTTTTGCTCTAAATGTCAGTAAAAATAGTTTTTTGCCGCCCCCCCCCCCACCACATTTTTCTACTACCTCAGGTTAAACACCAACCCAAGTTCTTGGGGGGAGGGGTGGGGAAGGG
>CABFVX010001630.1:57201-68860 GCA_902151425.1 Timema shepardi | reverse complement strand
CATGGGGGTAGAGATGAGGAAGGTGGGGTATAGAGGGAATGTACTAAGTATTTGTTTGGCGGGAGAGAGGAAAATTATTTAGAAAAATTACTCTAAGTACACTGTGCTCTAAAATCAAACCCAAACCTCCCATTATTGGCAAACCAAATTAAATTAGTCACCAATGCAGATAATTGAAAAAGCACATATAAACAATGAATTGTTGTGTCAATAATTTGAATATTTGTGAAATATGATGGACTCAAAATTGTTATGAGCGAGAGCGAAAGGGTCAACCAATTTTGCCAGGAAAGGGTTCTTTTACACACCCCCAATTGATATTAGACCTACGGCTTTATTTTACCTCTGAAGGAAGTTGTGATACAGATTTTTACTGATCAAGAAAAATTCGTCGACACCGGCTGGATTTGAGCCCAGGAACATCGGGTCCTGAGGAGAGCACTTTAACCCAAGACCAATGAGATTGACATGGACTTAAATAAAATATGTGATTAATCGATTTTTAGCCTCAACCCTTCCCTTTTTTAGCCTCAACCCTTCCCAAGAGATCAAACCTGGGTTTGTATATCAGCAGGGCCTCATTATAATGTTATTAGTTTATAGTTTATTTTAGTGCTCTGAGATTCACCTTTTGTATTTAAACTTGTGGTGTCCCCCCCCCTTCCCCCCCAAACCTTTTAAGCCTGACAGCACAATGCAGAAGAACCATCATTGCATGTTTAAAAACAAACACACAAATTTGTGACGGAGACAATCTTAGGTATTTTGCTTTGTAATATATATTCGTCCATGACATTCAATTTAAAACAAACATTTTATGCATTTTTACAAACAAATCCAATGACAGTTAAATACTTTCCAACATACTAGAAATTACATCAACATGCGTAGGTTTCAAAATGCAATAATACAATAAAATATTACTTAAATATAAGCACACTTTTTTTTAATGTTCAGAAATTGTATTTAAACAGAGTTACAAGTTAATAAAATCACTGTCATAGTTAATCATTTCTGTCCGTACAAGGCCTAATTTTTGCAATGTTATGAATCGAAAAATTATCACTTGGCACATACAATAACATTTGTTGCAACTGGTAACATTAACAAAAACACACCTAGTTAATTTTTTTTTAAATTTCATGCTTTTTTTCCCCTAAGGAGCCAAGCTTAAGCCAAGTCAACTACTTGGGGGATTCCCAGAATTTTATCACGTTGCAAGAGTTAAAACACATGATGGCACTACATGATTTAGAGTAATATTAGTTGAATCAGAGATAAGAAACATTTAACCATTTATAAGTTTGTATGAAAGATATTGTTATATGATAAAATTTACTCAACATTTAAAATTTCAGTTTTTTCCCATGCATCAAACCTCAAAATTTGTTAGTTAATTTCTATAATGTACTGTAATGTAGGCGGAAAAAATACCACTTAAAGGTCTCGGTAGAAAAAAATACCTGCATCAAATGGCCATACTTGATAACTTTGATTAAATTTGTTAGAGTGTAATGGTAGTGTTCCTTGTTTTTAGCTTAGAAATATACTTTTAAACATCTTTTTTATATATAGTTTTATTTGTATTAAGATTTATCCTTCATGTAGTACTTGGGATTAAATATGATTACACATATGTTATGTCCAACCAAAACTATTTGTATCCAGGATAAATTTAACATAATTAATGCACCTGATCACTTTATTTGAGTGTTCTGCTTTCTATGATACAATTAACCATTTACAGCTCATTTCTGTAATCCTGCAGGTTCGCCTTTGACGTTAAAATTTGGTCATAATATTAACTAAATGATAGGTGTTTTTATTTAAACTACCCAGTCGAGTTACATGCCTATGCACTAATTATGCTAATGGGTTAAGTATGAGTAAGGTTGAATTTTAGAGGAAGTGTACCCACATTTACATGGAGCAAGGATGGAAAACAATTTTGAGAAAACGTCCCCCAGTATACTCAGCCGGGATTCAAATCTCAATCTCCCAGTTGTCGGCAGTTCAGTCTATTGCGAGAGTGACGCCTTAGAATATGCGGCCACCAAAGTGGGTGATATGTTGTCACCTTGTATTCCCCCACTATCTATTTGGAGTTAAATGCATAAATGCTAATGTTTTAAGGAAGAAAAAAATATGATTTAGAGGAAATGTACCCACATTTTTTTAAACGTTAAAGTGGCTATAATTTAGGTGAACAAGATCCTCAACAAGGCACCCAACCCGGATTCAAACCCTAATCTCCCCACCTTTGGCAATCCAGCCATAGTCAATATGATAACTAAAGCAAATAATTTGAGGTGTAATTTTTGACATGTCATACAAACTATTAACCAAGGCTTTGCGAGATTAGGCATTTTTCACTTTGAGTCAAGTTTGAATGAAAACGAGTTTTTTTTCAAGTTTGAGTAGTGTAGGTCAGTGGTATTCAACCTGTGGTGCGCATACCCCTAGGGGTAAAGTGTATGAATTCTGAGCCAGGCCTCAACCTTGCACTCACTCTTGTCCCCGGAATGAACTACTAGCTCAGAGAAAACAAGACCAGGCATGCCAATGAATGGGTATTTGTAATCATTAAATAAATATTGGCATTTTATTTTATTTTAATATTATTAATATTGTTTTAAAGTCAATTTAATTTTTATTGATTTAAAAAGAGCAATAAATCGGCAAAATCATTGTAATATGCATTTTTTTATTTTTTTATTTATTACCGCGTTTTACTACCCGTTCAGGTTAGTTATGAATTTATTTATTTCCTTGATAGGCTATTCTTACTGTATATATAGTAAAAAAAATATTTTTGGGAGTACAGGAGCAAAAAAGAGTGAATACCAATGGTTTAGAACAAATGTACAAGAACCATTTCAAGATGAATTTCTGTAATGGATCCAGGCATAAACCATAAATAAGTATAAACATAATTTTTTTTAGCATTCTATTTAATTTTTTGTTGTTGTGAAAAACATTACTGAACCAATTCAAATTTTTAAATGAATTCAAAATAATTGTACAATTTTTTTTTACTAGACAAAAGAGAATATTGAGAGACTTTATTTCCTATGAAATCATGTACTAAAATCGAAATAAAATTAATTAAACAAGGAATTTTTTAGAAAAAGACTGAAAATTCAGAGTACTTGAATTTTTCAAGTTTTGTAAAAAATTTCAAGTCAAGTTCGAACAGCTACTAAAACTTGACTCAAACTCAAATTTTCAAGCACTCGTGAACCCATCCCTACTATTAATTAATCTAAATAAATGAGAAAAAAAAAAGAGCAGTACTACTATCAGAAGTTAATTGAATTTGTGTGTTTTAATTTATTTTCAGTTACAAAGTACAAAAATAACTATATTTTATTTTCTGTTTTAAAGTACAAAAATAAATAAATATGTAATAACTTTTGCAGCACCATTCTGAGCAATGAAAATCCCATATAAGCTCCTCAATTCTCAAAGAAAATATATGTAAAAGTGAAGTTTGTTTATAAAAAAAAAGTTGATTGTCTATGCACACTAAAAGAGCCACAGCTAGGAATGCGAATTAAAACCGCGTTGCACTCACAGTCATGAGGCAACAACGCAAGCCTGTGGCTCGAATTGGTGACAGGGGCATAGGCCCCTTGGGCTCAGTTGAGGCAACACAAGCCTGCAACACCGGACAAAAACTTTCACAGGAAACAGCAGGCGACAAAGCCATCTCAAGTCAGCTCTTATTGGTGAACAGTGTTTTAGAAACATCCCTATATTTTTGCATAGCAATCCTCGCAGCCATGGATTTAAATGAGGATTAGCAGCTTTTTGGCTAGTACAAAAATATGTCATTGGTGTATTTCAAGAAGTGAATACAGCTCAAATCGTTGGCGTGGGTAGGGGTACTTAAGAATCGGTTTATAATGAAAGGTATTCCGCCTATGAATGAAAAGTTTCACAGGATTCTTATTTTAATTCCTATGGTGAGTTAAATGTAGACTTTAACAGGCAAGCTATAAGTAATTTGGAATGCCACATAACCAAGAGATGCCAGATACTTGTAACTAACTAACGTAAAATAAAATAAATTAAAGGCCCGATACAAATTTCAGTCTTGTAGGATGATGACATGATACACCAGATACTCATTTAGGAAAGTTGTGCAATAAAAGGGATTGCTAGTCTCCATCAAAGTTTTTAATGACCAATCTCTGAAAAGTGACAAATGATATAAATGGGGATCGCATTTGCTTAAAGTGCATCAACTCGGATTGTTTTTTTTCTCTCCTGATATAAGAATCTTAAAAATGTGAAAACAAATAGAAACCAAACAAAATAAACCTTCATACGTCCATGGTGTATTCTTTTTTGAAAAATATGTCACTCTTGCAAAAGTGTCTTGAAAAGTACATCCAACAAGACTGCGTATAAATTGCCGCTTAACTTTTGTGATGGCATTTACACCTAGAAGTGGACAGTCGAGAAAAATACACAGTTGGAGAAGAATTTAAATATAATTAAATGCGATAACCCACCTTTAGGTCACATGTTGTGTTCAGCAGCAGGTTGCTGGGTTTCAAGTCTCGATGAAGAACATTGGCCGAGTGGATGTACTTGAGCCCTCGAAGGATCTGGTACAAGAAGTAGCAAATGTGGTCATTGCTTAACCTCTGGAATCAAAGACACAAACATTTTAGTGGCCCCACAATTAAGACATAAGTTAAAATAGCTGCACGTGACAAAACCATGAGGTGGAGTAGAGCTGCACTTTTACAGTGTAGTTCATTTCTGACTAGCTGTCTTTGGTTGAGGCGTTGTAGGAGCAATGCTATAGGCTGGAGCTCCATTCGCAGAAACACTTTTCACAACATAAGATACACAAAATGGCTACCAACACGTATATGCCAGCCAGCCAATTTCTTGAAAAAGAGGAAGCTTGCTATAAAGGTTTCCCTGGCCTATCAATCAGACGAGAGGAAACTTGATAAAAGTGTCACTGACCGATATATAGGTAGACATAGTTGACATATTTTGACCTTTTATTAAAATAGTTATTTTACACAGCACCAATGGTGATTACACATTGAGTGAGCAGGTGCGAGTGCACCACTTATAGCTTCATAAAAATATATTTAATTTATTTAAATAATAACACTTCATTATAAATGGGTACTACTGTAAAGTGGTGATACTTTTTAACAGAGGACGCAGAGGGTCTGAAATTCAGTTGCAGCCAACATTTGAAACCTACAGAACACAAGGCAACCATGGCGAGAGCATCTGAATGCGTCTATGGCGGGAAATTCACAAACAAGAGTCACACCTCATCAATCACAAAGTATCCCCACTTTCCGGTGTTATATAGATTGTATTGCTTCAGTACAGTGCAATATTACATTATTTTGGCTATGCGCTTGAGCATCTTATTCTCTTTACTATTCCACTAGTGTTCCTTTTCACAACATTCTCTGCTTGGTGCGTAAAGCCATCTGAGCATGTGCATTAAAGAAAAGAAAAGTTGTTGACCTAACTAGCAAGTTTTAAAGTGTCCCTTTATACATGTGGTCTAGCGCACAACTTCCTAGCGAACTTGGTGATTTGTTTTGGAACTATGAGTAAGCGAAAGCTACCAAAATAATATGATTTTTAATGTGCAATTGTTTCTCATTACTTACAAAATGAATGTGGAAACATAAATAAATGTATATAGGTTTTTTTTAGCACTGCGTAAGTGACGGTTCTAGGGGAAAAAAATGGGGTGGGGGCACAAATTACTGCATTTAACAATAATTGTGTCACACTCCTTTAGTGTTAATAGATGCATTCATGATAGGATTGCATACACTTTAAACCGTGTCCTGTAGTCCTGTTATGTATGGCACTCATTGAAAATAAATAGAAAACAAATTGAAATGATGGAATCAACCAGGAAAAGGGAAGCGCCTAAAAAAACTTAATGAAATAACTAAATTACCTACTTATTTTATGATATACTTGAGTAATATTTACAATACAACTAAGGATAAAAAGTAGTTTTCTGACCATCAGTTAAATGCTGATTTATTTAAAAATTAACTATAGGATTTCCAATTTCAGAAAAATTTTGTACAACTTCTGTTGGATCCTGGACCAGACATTCACTTAGCTCCCTTTCTATTGAGAGTATAGCCAGGTTAGATAGTCTTTTACTCGTCAATGTCGAGCTCAAATAAGTTTTAATCTTTTTCATGGTTGAAAAACTTCTTTCACAAACTGCTGAGGAAACAGGTAACGTTAGCAAGAGTGTTAGAAGTTTGGAGAGGTTAGGAAACGCTACTTCCATTTTCTTTAGGTCATTAAAAATAGTCTTTGAGTGATTGTTTTTTATTTACAAAGGTGCTCTTAGCTAAGCATACTTTGAAATTAAACTTTTTGAAGTTCAGAAATATCCTTTGTATTTTTCAGAAAAGGATTGTATAGATTTTTCATGTAGAAACATTTCACTGCCAGAGTGACAAACACTTAGTGCATCACTTATAAAGTTATTCTTAGTGAATCTAAGTTCCAATTCACCGACCATATTATCAATGATTTCAAACAGATTTTGTTTACATTTTTCCACTTTGAGTGTGGGTTGCCCCTTTGTTTTTCCTGGTAAGGCTGATGTTATAACACAATCTTTCATCAAATTGTGAGGTGGTACTGCATTCCTGGATTTTGATTCACATGGTAAATCATAGTATTTTGCTTTTTCACAGGATGCCATCTATATAAAATGATGAAAGTATTCATGATATCATTTTTCTTTAAGAGTAGTTATCAAAGCTTTTATTATTCTCTGAGCTGGCCCAAAATCCACACCTTTCTGTTGAAGCAGCATGGATATGCTAGTCCCAAAATCTATGAGAATATCTTTAGATTTGCATACCAAACGTGCATCACTTTGAAGGGGGATTTCCATTGCTCCCCTGGATAAAGATTCTTTTGAGCATTAGTAAACTTTAGATGACACAAAACAGACACAGATTGAAATGCATAAATAGCCTCTAATAAACCAAACATGTCAGCTACAATGTCTAATCTTAACACTACATCGACCAAAAATTCAAATGGTGTGCATAGCAATACTCATAAGCACGAGGATTATTAACCATTTTTCGAAATAAGTTTTGAACTCCATCAATACAGCCTGACATCACTGATGCACCATCATATGATTGTCCAACAAATTTTTTTAGGATTCAACCACACAGTAACAAGGTGCTAGTAAACTTTATTTGCCAACGACTTTGCATCTAGATCTGATAAATGAACAAAACCAATAAAACATTATTCTATATCAGTTTGTGCTACATACCTAATGCCAAGGGACATCTGTTCTACTTTGCTTATAGCCCTTGCTTCATCTAAAATTAATGTAAGAAATTTCACTGTTGAAATTCTTAAATTCCTCTACTATGTGAGTGGTTACTATACTGGCTCCTACACTGAGCTGCTCATTTTGTGACAGTTTTTATGAGTAATTCCCATTCCTAGGAAAACTATTTAAACAATCTATAGATGTAGCTGTATCATTTTCATTGACAGTTTCATGATGGCCTCTAAGAGCAACATCTTGGTTGGCTACAACTGATTGATTGTGTTTTATGTCCGTTTTATGCCGGCCACTTAGCATGGAAACAACATCACCATTCTGTTCAGCTGATAAAAATCTAATCCATTTTGTAATGGATAACTTAGGCATTCACTTTCAGCATGCTTCAAAAGTTTTTCACAATTTTTTTTTCCAGTTACTATAACCATTATTGACAAAAGTAGGATCACCATAGCCAGAACTATGCTCAAAATTCTGACAGGAAAAACAAAACATGGCATATTTTCCCCTCTGAATGTTCTATGAATTTATATTTTGCATACCAGCTACTGCTAAAACTTCTATTTTTGTTATTTATCGTACTTTGTTTATAAGATGACTAACTTGGTTGCATTGGGCCATTCTTAATACAAACACTTATATCACTTGGTGGAATAATTCCACTCAGTGACCTCCAGGTCCACAACACATTCACTTACTCCACTGCATTCTGATTCTGGATAGAGTTTAGGTCGTTTAGTTACATTTCAAGCACATTAGAATGAGGTTCACATTTTGAAGTATTCTTGGGTGAAGAGAAATTCATCAAACTACTTTGTTTTTCTTTGTATACAGACATTATTACATAAAAATGACACAACTATGTCATCAAGGTACAGCGTTCACAAAGCTAACCACAGATCAATTTACTAACTGACTGCCCTGGCTGATTGAAGCCGATTTTGAACATAAGATGTGTGCACAGCATGAGTAGATATTTTTGAGTACGAAACATGAGCTTCGAGCATGGCAGATAAAGCAAACAATACTCTATTGCGAATCGAGCGAAAGTGTGAAGGAAAACAATATGACAGCTGAGATTTACTGAAATCACATAGCATACCTTTTAAACAATAATATCCTCGTATTTTCTCGTAGCATAATTATATTATATAAATCATCAAAATTAATACGGATTGTAATTTATTTTAAATCCAGTAATATTTGGGGGGGAAGGGGCTGGCCTAGAACCGCCACTACAATGAGTCTTACTACCCATTCATGTTATACATTTATGTACTATGTACTTTACATCCATTACAGTTTCCAGTCTATGGCCTGGGTCAGTTTTTTTATTCAAACCATATATTTTCCACAACCGGGTTGCTAGGCCTGTTGTAGCTTCATTGTCATATAATCTAAATTAAGACTAGGACAGGCCCAACATTCTGTCCCCAGTTGTTTATTTATCACTCTGAAAGGGTAAACCTACATTTCACCAATTATAAATTTTCGGCCATGCCGGGAATCAAACCCGGGACCCTTAACTCAGTGGACAGACATGCTATCAACTGAGCTAATATGCCGGATTATATACTATGTACTAAATAAACCAATGGGTTATGGATTAAGAAGGTACCTTGAAGAAAGTGTACCCATATTTGTGTGGAGAGAGAATGGGAAACCATTTAGGAAGAACCACCCTCAGTACACCCAACCAGGATCGAACCACGTTCTCCCCATCATAGGCAGTTATCTATTGCAGGAATAGAGCCTTAGGCCATATGGCCACCAACGCAGGCAATAGTTATTGAATATTTAATCATTATTAACATGCTTTTCTTTCCAATACAATGAATTATCCTATATTGTCAACATCCCCTTTTCTCAACTAATACAAAGCCTACAGAGATGAATAAAGTATCAGTGGATAGGATTTTTACCAACTTCTGACCTAGCATACTCAATTAACGTTAAAACACATTGTTTGTTCAAAATTTTATTAATAAACTCTCTTTGCTATTTTGTATATACACTTAACTGAATATTGAATTTTAACAACCCAACAAAAGACTAATCTTTTTTGGGGGGTAGGGAGTAAGGGAAGGAGGGTTGAATGTGTGAAAGTTTCACAAGGGTTTCCTGGTGTTAAAATATTTTGCTAAAAATCTTTTCAATCTTCCTAAGTAATTGTGATGTTTTCAAAATCTAAAGGAATAATACTTTTAAGTTAGTATTTTACAATAATATTTCCCATGCACAAAAATGACTTACTTAAGTTGTGTTTTTGTGAATAATTTTTCTATGTTTAAATTTTGTGCCAGTTTTACTTCATAGTTCAGGATATTTTTTGGTCAACAGCCGCCAATGCACAGAACACTTACATAATTTATAGTGACATTTTTAACTAACCAAAATACTACCCTTAAAAATGTAACCTATTTTTATGTATCACCTTCTCCCTCAAATAGGTTGTTATTAATGTTGTGATTTGTATATGTGTGTGTGTGTGCATGCACACCTTAGTATAATTTCAACTCACCTGTGTTTTGAGGAGTTTGTACAAATCTGTTTCCATGAGACACTGTACTATGTAGACGTCTCTCATTTGATCTATGGTAGTAGCTCGAAGAATGTCACGAATGTCGATTATCTGCAAAGAAGAAGTCATAAAAAAATTACTTTTATTTAATCAAGTGAAAAATTAAAATCAGGACCTGAGACCTTTGGCTTTGCGAGCCAAAACTCTACTCTCAAGCTATCCTGGTTGGTCTTTGTATTCAGGACAATTTTTTCTTAGTTGTAGCAATTCTAAATTAAGGAAAATGGCAAGAGTACCAGCCATTTAGATATCACAGTGCATAGTGAATTATCTGGCTTTAATGCCACAGCATAGTTATTATTTAAACTGCCTCGACATAAAATCTTCATATATTTATGGTATTTAATGTAGACTTTCTGAACCAACTGATTATATCAGCACGCGGCTAACCGTCAATTGATCCCTGTGAAAGAGGAAACCCACATTTTAACAAAAAAATTTTTTACCATGGCAAGGATCAAACCCAGGACATTTATATCAGTAGGCAGACGGGCTACCAACTCAGCTTCAAGTGAGACATCTTAGCGAAGTAATAATAATAATAATAATAAAAAAGATGGGGGAATTTAAAGAGAATGCATATAAATTTTTTCTAAAAGAGAATGAAATGAGTTACATACATAGCAGGAAGTGTTTTATCCAGGAAGGTGACTAGCTGTACTTTGGCCAGTGGGTCAACAGACTCGTTTAATTTATATTCAATATTCATAGAGTGTGTGTGTGAAATATCTGGAGGATTTCATTGTGCTCGTTAAACAGGAACCTTATAAATAGAGATAAAGGTGCAATAAACTGGCAGGGATATCTGCTCAGAGCCAAGGAGTTCAACATGAATAATCAATCATGACCTGAGAGGTCAGGGTTCGATTCAAATCTTGGCAAAGTATTTTACACAATGGGATTTTCCCATCCCAACCTAAAACCAATGGTGGCACATTCCTTTGAAATAAATATTTCTGGCCCTCTGTTCTCAAAATAGTTTATGTTATGGATAGATACCCTAGACAGACAATAAAATGTGGAAAACCATAAAAAGAATAAAGTGCAGAATTTATTAACAAAGCTAAACTTCTTTCTTTACTTTTACTTGAATAGAGGATACAATAGACAAACTTTGAAAACAGTATAATTTGGAAGTTTTGGACTTGGCAACCCATAAAGTAAGATGCAAAGATATATATATATATATATATATACACACTTCAGAGATATTAGTCCTGATTAAAATCCCCCACCTCATCTATAAATTATTAGTGTGTGTGTATTACTATCAATGATGTTCTTCAAATATATAAATACAAAAGATGGCCAATAGATAATTTAATGTCGAGTTTCTAACTAAACCCTGATTTTAATAGGAAGCCCATGTTTGACAACCAACATTGATCAAAAACCACTAAAATTTATCATTATATAAATACGTCTTATTTGATTTATTAACCATCCTCTAAAGTGCATCTAAAATGCTATCAAAAGTTTTTGATAGTACTTTTTTTTAAATTTGTTCACCGGAAAAAATGTTCTTTTTTTCGCTGGTAATTATTAACATAAGAGATAATAGTGTAAAATAATTAAAAAAAAAAAATACTCGCGTACAATGAAATTAAATTTCTTCTTTTAAACATGTAGAATTAAAAAAGTAATAACATTATTTTAAAAAAACTTACATTTAATTGAAATGATAAAAAGGTAGTATTAGTGAATAAGTTGAATGAATTAGTTTAATTTAAAAAAAAAAATAT